>VCRD01004569.1:17208-43960 GCA_006783055.1 Trinorchestia longiramus
AGTGGGAATTCTAAGCGTAATTACTGATCAGTGTTGGCAGTGGGAATTCTAAGCGTAATTACTGATCAGTGTTGGCAGTGGGAGTTCTAAGCGTAATTACTGATCAGTGTTGGCAGTGGGAGTTCTAAGCGTAATTACTGATCAGTGTTGGCCTAAAACGGTTATCCAAGAGAATACATGAGGTTATAGAGTTGGAGTATATTGAAGACCTGGAACGAATTATTAGAAGTGCATAGCAATGACCAATTGGTAACCTCTCTCATTGCTTGTGCTCGAATGGTAATAATTTTAAAATAATTTTATCGTGCCAGATCCATGTTCGGCCTGCACATCATATTTAATTAAAGAATGGAAGCAGTAGTACTTTGCCGAAAATTTTTGAGCTTTTTCTGTGGTGTGATAGAATTTATATTAAATTTATTATGAAACACCGATGAGTTTGAAATGCAATTGATATTTTTATAGAATTTCATACCGAAGAGTTTCATTCACAAAACAGTTTTTTGAGTCACTTTAACCAAAGGTGACAACAATGCATGATTGATATCCTTATCAAAATAGGATTACATACACATATATTGTTTTTGTATCAATTCATATTATAGTTTTATTGAGCTAAAGTAAGACATTATAATTCGTCTTGATTTGACTGCCACTATTTCAATATCTTCAGAAACGTATGAATTAGTCTCACAGATGCACACAATATTTAACTAATAATTTAAGGGAAAATTAACGTAAATTCCATTAATTTCATTTCGTCCCATGAGGACAATACATTTCGTCGGTTAATAGTGAATCTTTTATTAAATATCGCACTCTTCGGAGCTGCATCACAGACGGGTGCGTATCTCAGACACAACAGTTCATATCACTGACACCAGATAAGCTCAGTGACTGCATCGCAGTGTCTCCCCCAGACCACGGAAAAACCTTGATCAATTTTTGGCAACATCGAACGATTCCTGCAAGCTACGGGAGATAAGGAAATGAGGTACTTGAAGGAGAGATGATGTAACATATAGCTTTATTTTATATATCTTATTTATTATGAGGAGTACCACTCATTGAGACCGTGCAAGTATGTTAACATAGTATGTTAACATAGCTAGCCACATTGCACCTACTGAACTTGTCTTCTGAGTTTATCAGTGCCGTAAACATGTAAAATTCATCAATTAGATTTTAAAGTACTACATTAGGAATTCTTACTCGAGCGCTGAACAGTCTTGGTATTCTCCTCTATTCCCATAACTGCTAGAGACTTCAGCTGCTCTTATTACGACTCAATGTAATTCGCCATCAGTAAATTAGAGAGCAACATACTAGAGATGACTCAGGCGCGGATTTGCCACCCTTTTTTCACGCAAATATTGGGTGCCTTCAGCGAGTCATCATGGACCATTCCCAAGTCTTCGAACGTGTTACGCACGCTTTTCCACTGAATACTCTACCTAACTCTGTATCAAGCAATACTTACGTCATATATGTATTGTTATTGAGGTACCTTTATATTTATGCATGAATTTTTCATATGATTCGTATCAACACAGCAATCAAAACCAAAACAATTCTCACAAAAACGTTTCGGCTCTCCGTCACAACGCGTTTGTAGCTAAAAAGTTCTGAAGCATGTTAACTTCAATCCTTTTATCTTAATTTCCACATACTGGTTGTAAATGGAGCAGATATGAAACATTTTAGCTTTCACTATGTTTTACTCTTTTCTCCATATTTTATTTCTACAGTGAGGTAAGAAAAATGATCATACTACATATTAACGGGTTTTCCACCAAGTTTCTGCACGCTGCGAACTCAATACCCTAAAGGTCGCTAATTTGAACAATGTTCATCAAATATACAATATCACACCACCCATCGCCAAAAATATTTGGCGAAGACAAAATCAACAAACAAATAATTTGAAATGAATATTACAGACACGGGTTGGCAAAATATTTTTCCTTCACTCTTCACAAAGGGTGCATTTAGACATCACATGATTCTCATACTCTTTTGTTATGATAAGTTTGTTGGTCAGGACACACATCAAGGTCAATGCTTCTATAAAATAAACTATACAGACTATTGCAATGTTTCTTGAATACAAGTAATCAGCATTCTTGTTTGCAAAGGCCTTTTAATACCTCATGACTTGTCACTAAGTAAAAGCAACGACTTCTACTCGTCAATTCATTCCTTGATGAGCTTTGGACACACACTCCTTCAGCTCCAGATCGCCTGACCACAACTGACTGCTAGGAAAACCGGATTATGCACAACCACAAAATCTGACCCGTCCGCAACTGCAGTCTACCTGGAGGTCGCTGCCGGTAGCATTACCTCGTTGCCAGGTTCTTCTTTTGATTGTATGTGTGATTTTTCTCCCATGTCTCGTTTTTGATGGACTGTTGTGTGTATAAGATTCTTTCTGATTTTATATTCTTATGAAACTATTCAATCATTGTCAAGTTTCCTCAAGCTTGGAGCTGTAATTAAATATTAATTTGCTTCTTAGAAGCTAGACGTAACCTTCAGAGCGTATTATATTTATGTGTAACACGTTATGTACTGCACAATATTTCCCAGCAGCACCCATTAATTTTCTTCTCAGTAATTTCTGCATACTATTTTTTCTTCTGAAAATACTTTTCACTTCTATAGAAGTGTTAATCAATTAAGGTTTTCAAAGCTTTTGCTAAAGCGCTGTGTTGCAAGATCATGGTCGATTTAACCCTACCCAGCCTAACAGGATATATTTGTCCCAACAGTAAGGAACATATGTATACGATAAATATATTATTAACTTGGAAAACATGTCTTATTTATATGATAATAAAGCTATTTTAACCAACACTTGGCTAAACATAAGTCGATCGAAGAAGTTAAAGAAGATCAAGACTATTACTGGAAAAATACTATTTTCTGTTGAGAACTTTCGGCGGGTCAAAACATGAGAACATTCAGACTGAGTTGGGAACACAAAAAGTTTAAGCTCATTTAAGGAGTATTATGTTTAAGCTCATCCAAGGAGTATTATGTTTGAGCTGATGTAAGTAGTATTATCTTTGAGCTGATGTAAGTAGTATTATGTTTGAGCTGATGTAAGTAGTATTATGTTTGAGCTGATGTAAGTAGTATTATGTTTGAGCTGATGTAAGTAGTATTAGGTTTGAGCAGATGTAAGTAGTATTATGTTTGAACTGATGTAAGTAGTATCAGGTTTGAGCTGATGTAAGTAGTATTAGGTTTGAGCTGATGTAAGTAGTATTATGTTTGAACTGATGTTAGTAGTATCAGGTTTGAGCTGATGTAAGTAGTATTATGTTTAAACTGATGTAAGTAGTATTATGTTTGAGCTGATGTAAGTAGTATTATGTTTGAACTGATGTAAGTAGTATCAGGTTTGAGCTGATGTAAGTAGTATTATGTTTGAGCTGATGTAAGTAGTATTAGGTTTGAGCTCATGTATGAAGAATTATTTTGAGCTGATGCAAGGAGTATTATGTTTGAGCTGAGGTAAGTAGTATTGTGTTTGAGCTGATGTAGTAAGTGTTATGTTTGAGTTGATGTAATGGGTATCATATTTGAGCTGATATAGTGAATATTATGTTCAAATAAAATCTTGACTATTAGAAAATATCCTTATAACTCACTTCCGCCGGAAATCACCGCTAAAGCATAACGGCAACATCGCAACGAGTAGCTGGTTGAGTGCATTGCGCACCTTTGGAATCATAGTGTTGAGTCAGTGATAGCAGATGTTGAAATTAACCAGTTCCCATTAATTGTCACTTTGCGTTCTAAAAGAATCCTCTGCAATTGTAATCTGTTATTTGTATAAATAAGAAACGACCATTGCTTCAACATGAGCTGTTTCCTCGAGGTTTTGACATACTTACTATCCAACGTGGGGATGTCAAGACCCACTATCCTATTATCCTACCCGTGTCTTTAGCTGAAATTAATTTATTTCTGTGAAATAACATTGCATCTCAAAAATGTGTAAAGGGATAAAGAAAGACCGATAGAAATGAATTTTTTATAACACCAATATTTATACCATAAGATGTTCATATCACAAGATGTTCATATCACACCATTGTTCATATCGTAAGATATTCATATTACACAGATATTCACATCACAAAGCCATCAAATGGCAAACTTCAAGTAAATACATTTATGATAGACATCAAACTGCAGTTAGATGATTTTAAATCCAATACACACTTTTTTCTTTCAGACTGTTACCTATTTTTGTATCAATAACAGCGCTGTCATCTATAAATATTTATATAGGAGTACCTTTTCTGTACCTGGTGTAATAGAAGGGTATACTGTTCATCTACAGTGACCTAATGTAACGTATGATATTTTATGTAAATGATTCATAACAACACATTTGTATGCTTTATTTCAACGAACAGATGTGGCAAAGGAAGTAGAAAAATATGTAGAACGTGGAAGCAAATTAAATCTTACAAGATTTTGAAATGATTGGTTAGACATAGCTGTCTCACAGTGAGAAAGACTCCACAGCTCCATGTGAGGACTTAATCTCATACCATATTAGAAGTAAACAATTATTTTTTCATTTATTTCTGCTTCCTAATATTTCCAACTTCTTTTGATATGGAAATCTATTTATGTTTCAAATCTGTTAGCTTCATTTTTTTTTCATTTTATTTGTTTCAGCTAATTACAAAACTTCCATGAAAGTCACCACACAATTATCTTTGTGAAGGTTTTCAACAATACATCGTGAAGACAAGCCTAAGACTCTCATTCTTTACATTTAGTTACATATTTTTAAATTCTGTATTGCTCAACGTGCTACAAATATTGGATTAAGTACTCCTATGATATTGTTCTTAGAATGCGTCCGACGAGCTCATTCAAACTATAAGGTTTTATAAATTATCTGGGCATCGCATGTACTAGTTTCGATTCAAAGGAGTAATTTTTCTTTGCAATCATCTGTTGAGCGACTTAAATCTAAGCAAGTTATTGCTAAAATTAAGTGCGTTTTTTATCATGTACATCCATAGAAGACGGCTAATTCACTGCCCTATATTTTGATACGATACAATATCGATTTTCAATTACCCATATTTTCTACGGCAATATTAGAGCCTGCGATTTCAAAGTTCTCGATTTGACTTTCAAGTGCAGTAATCCAGATGGTATGCAGGATATGCGAAAATGAATGCCAACATACGACAATGAATGAATGAAGAACAATGAACAAGAAGTAATGGGTAGAAAGTTCAAATAACTCTATGTCACATTGAAATCTACCAGTTAGACTGTTAGTTTTGGAGCGACAAAAATTAAAGACAAAATTAAAGTATTTTGAGTTACAAAGTATTAAAGCTAGTAAATATGAAATTTACTTTTCATGATCAAGCCAGTGATCTGACGTACGTAATATAAAGAGTCCCCCAAGGGAGTATTTTAGGCCCGCTCCTCATTATCATCTACATTAACGATCTTGACGTCCGAATTATAAGTGAAATTAATAAATTTGCTGATGATGCGAAAATTTCTCGCAGAGATTTCACCGAAAGAGACAGAATGAATATTCACTATGACTTCAATCGTCTACTTCAATGGATCGAAACCTGGCAAATGAGCTTAAACATTGTCATAGGTTCAGCCATTGGTGTTAATAATCGCCATTTCCAACGTACAATGAATAACGCACCAATTGAATCAGTGCAGCAACAAAGAGATTTTGCTATTGTTGACATTAAAAATTTCAAGCATGACAAACAAGGGAGAAAAGGGTGAAAAATGTGAGTAGGATTCTTGATTTCATTGGAACAAACTTAGACTATGCAAGTCAAAAAGCATCTTCTTACCGCTCTATAAAGCGGAACTGCAGCCACATTTAGAACATTCAGTGCAAGTCTACTTTCTTACTCTACAAAAGACAATAACAAAATGGAAAAAATTCAACATAAAGCAACGAAGATGATTCCAGCACTCTGCAATCTCAGCTACGAAAACAGCATACAGCAGCTCGAGCTCATCTCCTTAAAACAAACAAGGCTGCGAGGACAACTCATCTAGACCTATAAATATCTCAATGGCTTTGATGATGTTACCCTAGAAGGGCTTTTTGATAGAGACAATAACATACCAACCAAAAATAACTGCCATAAACTAATAATAAGAACCTTTACGACATCCAAGGTTCTACACTTCTTTCCACTAAAATTGCTAGAACCTGGAACTAGCTACGCGAAAATATCGCTTCTGCTGGCACTGTGAACACATTCAAAAATAGTGTTAACAAATACTGGATCAGTAACCCCCAGTTCTGTAAAGTACTAATTCCATATCCATCTTAACTCTTGGGGCTTGTGTATGTATGTCTGCAGTGTGTTTGCGTGACTGAAATGCTTGTAACTAATTAAGGTGTGCGCAAGTGGCTGAAATATCTATGTATAATTGAGGTGCATGTCGATGCCTTTAGGTGCCCTACGACTTGGGTAGCAACCCAAGAATGGACCAAATACCTCGTTCCTGTTACAACATTTTATTCTATTATATTCTTAGAAATAGAGGGGGCGTAAGACATTGATTAGAAGTGTGGAAACCTTTCCACGAAACTGAATTATTGCTCGCATTAAAACAAAGCGCCACGGAGACACGCAGGTAAAAAATGATGTTATAGAAAAAAATTCTTTAGACGACGATGTCCTCAGTTGCTCAAAAAATGAATAGATTTTGTCGGCTCAAAATAATCTTGTCCTCGGAGACCACGCAGTAATCTGAAACTAAAAAATACCAGTTTTTTGAGCATTGGTTTTGCTTTCATAAAAATAGTTCAAATCTTGTTATAATTTAGAAGCATCCCGCTTAGACTATGTACCATAAAATTTTTATAAAAACACAATGTACTTGAGAATATTCATGATCACACGATGATCCAAGTAATAGAAGACGTATGAAATGTTCAGCACAGTTTCAAAGATTCAAAACACGATGATCACGACCAAAAAGTAACGCTTTGATGTTTCTAAATTAATTATTATCATCACATGAGACCCAATTCGACAGAGTAGAAATCAGGTCACCTGGAAGAACTCGTGGGTTGTACTTATTAAAATTTCAGCTGATTTGATTCGACGAGATGCTAAGCGGAACCTGGAAAACTGCTGGAATTTCTGCCACAGGTAAATATACAGTGTATACGTTTGTGTATAAATAAGTATATGTGTGCACGTATATTATATAAACGTATATGCACGTGTAGGATTACTGTTTTATTCAGATACATGTAGATTTAAAATTCACTCAAATTATTGTTTAGTAATTCCAGCACATCTTCACACTAAGCCTAACAATAAAAATATGGTGAATAGTCAAACAGTCTCATCGGTCGGCTGGACAGTGACTTCCACTTCAGATACTGGAGACCTTGGTACGATCTTTCATCAAACTCATGTGCCCTTACGAGCTTTTACCGTAAGTCGCTCGACTGAGGACGGGAACAATCGCTGGACGCATCATCATTCGTCTTAAGATGTTAAAGTTATGAATTGAAATTCCGTTGCCAAACACTGAACATTAATATAGTACTGTGTGAGATATCGTAATGAAGTGTATTTATATGAGAAACTAACAGTTTTGAGCCCAATAAAAGGAAAGCATTGAACAATGTAGGAATATTTTCTCTGTCCTTAAACCAAGGACTATGCGATTTTTTGACGGTAATAATTGCGTGTTTGACGTTACAAACGTGGACTTAAGAAAAATAAGGATAGGACTGTGGAACTTAATTATTGGATTGGAAAAAAGAAATTTTACTGGATGCCGTACGGGTTTTGATGAAAAAATATATTCTTATGAAGAAATTACTGTGATGAAATTTTAATGCTGAAAGAAATAAGAATTTGAGTGTCGTTTTATCATTGCTTTCCAATCAAAGTGTCCAGGACATTAGATTATCTGCGAGCAGTTAAAAGGAATTTTATTACTGCTGCTGCACGAAATCTAGCTGTAGTAAAAGTTAGATAAGCCCCAGTTCCCTGTATATAGTGTAATTAATTTATAAGGTCAAATCACTATTCAATTTCAATAAAACTGAGTTTAGTAACAGGTAATCAGATGAATTTAATCCGACTAGCTAAGCTAAACTTCTGCAGGTATAAGTGAGAATTATTTTTGATTAATAGAGACGGGTCAATACAGACAGTTGCAAGATTTTATGATACGAGTACATGCGAAACTGACCGTCGAAATTTTCTAGATGTTATTACACTAATGGAAAATCCAGAGAAAAAATTCGTTATCAGTTTATTGCACTACAAGCAATGTTTGAAGAAAAGTAACGGGCATCGTCATAGAAAATAAATGGCTCAGTTACAATAACATCCTTCATACAAACCACTTTCATATTAATCAGTGGTTCTTTTTCATCCTTGGGTGTTTCTTATTCAGCTTTAGGTGAACAACTTTCATATCCAGCTGTTTTACACTCAACGTTCAGCAGATTTTTTATTTAACATCTGTCAATTGAACTGGCACTTGATCTCTTTCAAACATGTGTACATGTTCAGCTGTGTATTCTAACGTAGTAAAACAAACATCTATTGTGGCTTCTGCAGAATTTGGTGATGCTGAACTATAAGTATTCGCTTCGGGTGAAGTGAGGACGTACTAATACACGTGTAGCTTCTACTAAATGTCATTCCCTTTCTTTCTTCTTATCTCTTGAAGTTGTACGAGTGTCAGTTCTGCAATGGAACTAATGAAACATTCGTCTTAGTCAACTTACAATCACAAGTCGCTTGTCATTTCGTTGCAAGTTTATTATTTTTGCTTTCACATATGTATCTTCAGGCTGGCCTAATACGTAAACACGACTCTGTCGTACGTAAATCATGGGTTGACATTAATAAGTCTTTATTATTTTCACTAAACCTTTTGTTGTCTTTGCTCCAGTTAACCATCTCTGACAGCCAGCTCATAAGATCACAAAGTTATATTTAGATACTTGCTCAACTGTGTACCAAAGTCCACTTACTCCACACGAATATCTTTCTTCTGGGCAAGACTAGCGGAAATCATGAAACTCTGAGAGTAGTAGGACTAGCAGGACTAGCAGGACTAGCAGGACTAGCAGGACTAGCAGGACTAGCAGGACTAGCAGGACTAGCAGGACTAGCAGGACTAGTAGGACTAGCAGGACTAGCAGGAAGTGCTTACCTGAGGTCTCAGGCTAGCCTCGGCTTTGACTCCAGTTTTGGTTGCTAATATCACAAAGATTATTAGTGTCATAAGGCAAGAAAATTGAAGAATCAGACTAACACATTGCATTTTTGGTAGTAAGATACTACATTTTAGTAATAATAATAATTATAATAATAATAATAATAATAAAAACACCCATAGAAGTAAAGAAATGTTGAAAATTGTAAACGAGCAATAATAATAACGATAATACATTAACGAATAACGAAAAATAATAATGACGATATTGTTATTTTTAATATTAATGTCAGAGTACTATTGATAAAATAGCAGATATAAAGAGGAAAATTACGATAAAATGATATTGATAAAAAAGACAGCAGCAATCATAAAAAATTGATAACTCAGGCAGTTTTCTCTTTCATGATGTGGTGGTGGCAGATTAAAAGAGATGAAATGGGCGAGAGGAAAGAGAAGCTCCAAATTTTGTTCGTTCCAGAAGTCTAGCTGCCATTACGTTGATGTGCAAGAGCTAACTTCGTCAACAGCTAAGCTTTCTTGCATGAATTGTGATGCCGGCGTAAGAAGTCGACCTGCACAACGTGGGCTGATTGTTTAGTAGGTATATTGCATTTTTTCTGTGATAACAAACAAAGAAAGCTAGGGTAGTTTGGTAAGTCTATTTCAGTACATAAGAAATACGTTGACTCTAACGATAAAGTTTTCAACAAAGGCGATAACATTCGAACAAGAAATCACGGCCATTAATGAATAATAATACACTGCAGAACTCAAAAATTCTATATTTGCTTCCAGTTGAAATTGTTAGAATCTGAAACTCATCTTCCGAAGACATCGTCTATTTAGACACATCATCTATTTACATACTTAGATAACTGTGACTACATTCAAAAATAGTCTTTAGAGGTACTGAATAAGGAATCCTTCAGCTCTCTATAGTGTTTTTCCGAAGTTTAACCGGAACTCCGATGAAAAAAAGAGACGGAGAATAAATATGCATGCATTTCTAATCAAGTTACTTCATAAGCTACTTCTGTCTCAAAATTGACTTTAATCTTTGTGGTGCCTCATCCGAAAGCAGCATCTACTCAAAATGAAAAAAGGAACAATTCGATTGTTACTGATAATGTGGAAGACTATCAAGTTATAGGATCCTACACATGAAACACGGTTACATCCTTATTTTGAAACAGACGTACTGGTGTCTAGCGTGAAGATTGATGACTGTGTTGCTGTTACTCTTTATCTTTCCAACTTACATCACTCTAGCTCTTGTAGCTCTGAGTCATTGGTGTCTCACCGTACACAGCTTAAATAACAACCTTAGAATGGACTACCCGGCTCGTTTCTTTTACCATACATTATAATTCTACTCTATACGCCATATTTCTTTCTTAAGGGATAGGAGAATTTTACTACTCGATTAGTTGTTATTTCTTCCCCTTGAATTGCATTTTTCGTTTGTAAGAATAACCATCATATACCATGACTGAGATATTTCAGTTCTTTCAACTCACCAAAACTAGTTACTAGTCATCTAATTTGATTTGGTCGGTGATGTGTGTCGTGCGATCGGAGTAGTAGTCTAAGTGACCATTTGCTTCTCAATTTGTTTCAGTTATTGAGAAACACTAAATCTTAGTATCATGTTGTACCCAGAAATTATAAAACGTCTGAGCCACTGAAACATTAACAAAGTTATATTACAACTACTATAGATTATAATATTAACGAAATATAAAATAATAATTGTTTTTTACATGTTAAAAAATTCTGAAGTTAAATCATTTGCACGTATGTTGCTTATCATTTAACGGTCGAAAAACTAATGTAAACCGATTGAGGAATTAGTGAAAATTAAAGGATTAGTTGGTTTGATGAGTGAAAGTTGATATGAGATAGGACTGGGTATTGAGTAACCTATGAGAGTACAAATGACTCAGAGCGTAGCTGTGAGTGAAGACTGAACCAGTGGTTTACAATCGTAAGCACAATCAGTCAATCATTATCCATGTTATACCATAGATAATGTTATTATAAATAGAAATAATTATTGAGGTATCCTGAAAAAGATTTTCCATTCGTTTTTCAATTTGTCCACGTTTCGTACCGCTATACAACCTATGAACCAAGATGGCAAGCTACCAGTCAAATTAGTAGACCTTGGAAGTAAGCCTATTAGGGGTAACCAAGAACATAAAGCGGTGGCTAAGAAACTGGTAATAACTTTCTAGTGACGAGAAATTCCATAGACTCCTGTGAAGATTTAAAAGCGTGAGGTATTCTTTCAACAGAAACTGCATCTAAATCATGAAATTACAAAAAAAACTGGCATGTAGGCCCAAAATTGATACAAAACGACAAGAAAAGTGTTAAAGAAAGATCTTACGGAATTAAAATAGAGCAAACTCAAAAGATAACTTCTTTCTTAGCCCGTAGACTACTTTGCTCGTAATATCGACAAGCCATGGTTATCAAGTGCCGGTATTCTTCACACCTATTTTTCTGTAAACGGGATGTAGGATACGAATAAACAAAGAAAAACAATCAGCATATTTGTTTGATTTAACAGAACATTCTAATTCACAAGTAAACACTAAAACTGCTTGGTTATTATAATAATACACAAAAATTCCTCTTCCGAGTCATTGTTTGAGCGAGCTATGAATAGCGTGGTGACTCCCGTGTGGCTCTGCGTACAAGAAATCATGATAGCAGTGAGTGCCTGAGGGGACGGGTATACCTAGACGGACTTGTGAAGTTCCTGAGACTCAGGGCAAAGTCCAAATTCTTACTGCCGGTCGCTGGGCTGAGCGTGAGCGCATAGCTAAGCTGCGTTTCCTGACGCTACATGCAAACGTCCTGACGTCAGTCTTGCTTAGGATTGAGTACGAATGTAAAAGTAGGGTTTGTCAAGAGATAATCTGCAATGAAAGTGAAATTTTACAATCATGCAAAAGCTTTCGGAATGAACAAATTTCTAGGTGTACATAGTAGAGGTTTTTGTGGATAAGAAATTGTTTAATGAAAAAAAACTAAGCAGCACTGGTTAGTTGTATCTGCAGAGCAAAGATCTTAGTTTTAATTGAATTTTCATTTAATAAAACACATTCCAGAATTTTGGAAATTGCATTTTCGATAATATTAGGTCTCATTTGCATTCAATGAAATAAACTAAGGAAAAAGTATTGTCTTTAGAGCAGGTTTTAACTTCTGCTCTTCAGAAAAAGAGGTAAAATGATAACGAACACTTAACTGACATATTAATTATGAATGGAGAAGCTGGACACACAAAGTTAAACAATAGGTGATATTATGATTTACGCAAGGAATTATATCTTAATTTATAGCATAGAGATTTTAAAACACAAAAAAAAAGTTTTTTTAAAACTATTTAGAAGTTTTTTATTCTTTCATAATAGAAAGCTTCAGATTTTCACCAGCTTACTCATGGTCATTAACTCCTCTTTGTAAGAATCTCAGTTGTGTCACAAAAAAGTAACATAACAGAGTGAACTAACACCTTCATTGAAAAATAACTAGCTATTCCCGACACAGAATCAACATAAACCAGGAACGCGTGTCGCAGCTACGGAAACTAGGTCACAAGGGATCTCATGAGATGCAGGCGTGTTTGATTGGATGATGCAGCAAGCTTCCACCGATTTTAATGTGTGTTTTTGAGGTGAATGAATCACAGTCAGTCGTGAGAAGTATTGGAATTTTAAGTAATTTTCAAATAGATAAACTATCTAATACTATGGATGATCGTCGTGTGTTTATATATTTATTTATTTATATGTTTCGTGTCACTTTCAAAAAATTAGAGAGATTCAGAGCCTTATATGCTCAAGTCCGTATCGTGGATACCGAGTTCGGCAGGGTATTGCTCTATGATTCGGGTACATTGTACCCTAATATGACACGAATTGCATAGTCAATTACAGCAGCAGAAAACTAAGTGTCTTAGTTTTCACTAGGAATGTTGTCATTAAAGAAATACTCAATTTAAACGTTTGTCCTTTGTAAATATATATAAAACTAAATATATTGCATTGCGTTCTTGTATGTAATTTCATTTAATATCTTTCCAACAGTATTTGCCATCATTTTTGATGGCACGGGTATTATCTCAAAATCTCTGAAGTCATTTTTGACGGCTGGGTACACTAGTATTAAAATAAAAACACAAACATCACTTGAATACCCTATTATCGATTAATAGAATAACATCCACATGGAGAGTTGAGTTGTATTTAAACTTCAAATGCGTGGGTGCAAAGAGCAAGGTTCAGGATGAACTAAATTAGTCAGATTTTAATGAAAGTATTATGAATCTTTCTTGACATGAACAAGTTCGTGTGGTTTGCATTTTTACCTCCTGCGATGGCAAGCTCACAATTAAAACTGTATATTCGCTAGATTAGTTTCTTAGTTATCAAGAGAAAAAGAGTATTAATTTACGTAATTCCAGTTTCTATTTTCTCGTGTGAATGAGATTTTTTACAATATTTACTCCAAGTCATTTCCCTTAGTTTTCCGTACTGGCTAAAATAATTTACTTTCGTTGAATTTTTCATCTGGTGCTGTCACACATGGCAAACATTCAGCGACCTCTGCGCTAAGCAAGTTAATTTCTGATCGGTTGAGAGTAGAACGGTAATTGATAGAAGCAAAAAGTGATGTGTGATTTGAATTCTTAAAACAAAAGAATTTTCGTAATGAAGCAAAGAAAATTTCATTTATGAGAAGTTAATAAACCAACTACACGTTTGTATTAATTCACCTACAAGTTCTTTCAGAACTCGCAAGGTCAAATTTTCCTGTTAATTTATTTTGAAATTTCTCAAAGTTTTCTTCTTGCACTGTTAAATGGAATATGAGGGCAATTAACACAGAGAAGCTGCATCATTTACAATTTCTAAATAAATGATTATTTTGCTCCATACAACACAATGTTGTGACCAATTTTCTCGTCCTCGACAACTGCGCCGTTTATAAATAAATTCTTGACAGTTAGCATAAAAAGTTTAGGGAGAAACTTGAACTACTAACAGATTCCAGTTCGCCGTCACTAATGATCAGGAAAAAGGTGCCCTTGAGTCCCATACTCGTACTCGTACCACAGCCTGGTCACGTGCGCTCGCAATGCCCATACCACCTCGTTCTGTATGACTCCACTGGGAAGTGTATGGTGGCTCTGATAACGAGAACTGATTCACTTTTCGCACTAACTCTTAATTTCATAATAGCTGTCTCAGACGAGTAGTGTGTGGTAAAACACCTCTGAAACCTTATCCCCAGTTCTATAGACTATAGGACAGAATAGAATGTGACAAGAGGAACGAGCCGTGTGGTCTGTTCTTATCTTGCTACCCCAAGTAGATTGATGTATACCCTGAAGCTTTCGACACAATTAATATGGGAATGTAGAAATAGAACTGTACGTGGCGCTAAACGTTAACTAGCATAAATTTATCAGCTTTGTGATTGCGTAAAATAATTATGAGTTCGAAAAGTAACAACCGTTATTTAGGGATACGTTCTGCCAATGACAGTGCCATTTGAAACATGCCACTGTAATGTGATTTTTTTAAACACAGGAATTGCTTACTAAACAATATTTTAAAAATTATCATAAGTGTAAGAAAATGCCACCAAAATTAGTTGATGGAATGAAAAAAAACATGATGGAAGTGGGGAAGAAGCTTTGCAAAAATATTTTAAAATTGGTGTCTAATAAACAGAACGCAGGCAAACTATACAATTTTTCATAATTATTCGACAAGCATGTTTTAATACCAGCTTTTTCAAAAATTATAATTTACGAATACCAGATTTCAATTACAGTTTCTAATAGTTTTTAAACATTAAGCTATAAGGGTCGCTGTACCTACTTTACTCACCACATTACGTATCCACCACATTATTTACCCACCACATTACGTACCCACCACATTACGTACTCACCACATTACGTACCCACCACATTACGTACCCACTACATTATGTACCCACCACATTATGTACCCACCACATTACGTACTTACCACATTACGTACTCACCACATTACATACCCACCACATTTCGTACCCACCACATTACGCACCTACCACATTACGTACCCACCACATTACGTACCCACCACATTACGTAATACAGTTCCAATGTACGAGCATATTGGAAAAAACTTATGGGTGTCTTGTATGGTGATTTAAATTTTCTAACGTAGACATTGTAATTTAAAATCAACTTACATAGATACTCAAAATCCATTGATTGTTTCATGAGCAATGACTCATACAATTATATCCTGATTGTCTTTCATACATAGACACCAGTTACCATGCCAGTGATTCATACCTTAGCAGTGACCTATGTACCCTCTTACCTAATGTGCTCTTTTTGTCAAATGTTATAATTAATCAATGTTAATACCTTGTTATCTTTGTATCCAAGTCTTATCTTCTCATACCGGACTGACTGCCACAACGAGACGTCTGTATCCGCAAGGGCAGCAGCGGCGGCGGCGGCAGCAAGAACCTTACTTATACGGTTGCCGGCTCTCCAGCTCAAGCAATCTTGTCCAAGACCTGAGTGAGTGTGAAGACTAGGCAGCCAAAAATTGTGAGTGTCGCTACAGTACTAACTGTACTTTAATTTTCTCTCGAGATTATCTCATACTCCAGATTTTGAGTGTGTTTGCTGTTTATTTCAGGCACTGATGTTTGGAGTTAGATATTAATGTGAGCGGTAAATTCATTTTCCTAAACAATTTTAGTCGCCAAGTTTTAGATAAGAAGTTAACCTCATAAATCTGGAAACTGAAATTGAGATTTTATCTTTTAAGCATTTCATCGTGTTAATTTAAATTCTTATAACCTCAATTAATTTCAACCTGCTGTAGATTTACAGTTTCGAAAATTAATTTCGTTTTTATTTCCATTGTAGGCTTGGTATGTTTTGACCATCCATTTCACGCTATAATATACTATATTATGATTTTATGTTGATCTATACATTTTGATGTACACATATTACAATCCATCACGGGGTTATAACTTCAATCAAAAACTACTCGTATAAATATCGATCAAATGTAGCGATTTTCATTATAGTAAATCTGTTCATGTTGCTCGTATTTGGGCTGAAGGGTCTCGTGCAGTGACTGAACTTTGTGATTACATTAATGAAACTACATTGAAAAATAGAAAAAATAAACCATATGCTAAAATAACCGTACTATGACCGACAGTGTTCGCACGCACAAAACCGCATGTTATTTACAATTCATTTTTTTAATTCAATGAAATGAGTACATTTCTTTTTCTAATTGAATCTTTGCAGATACCAAATATGAGGGAAACCACCAAAACAACCGTAACAAATGGCTCCGCTGCCATCAAGACGCTGTCGCCAGATAGCTCAAATAACAGCTTAGACTTGTGGTCTTTGAAAACGGTCACGTGGCTGGAGACCAACCCTGCCCTCAGGGATGGATACACAATTGCTAAAACACAGACTGACAAAGTCAGACAATACAGAATCGTGGAAGTTGTTTTCACGATAGTGCTGGTAAGTCATTTCAATGTTCTAGTTCAGTGGTGACTACAGGTAAGTAATGGAAAGTAGCCTCTTAGTTTTCAATGACGACTGCAGTTTATTAATATCATTATTTTTTTGAGGCTGGTCATCTAAGTATCTGCATCAATAATATGTTTCTCGGTTGCCTCCATTCATGCGCAGGGTCACATATATTGGATAAATTGATGATTGTATATATCAATGAGACTCTTTTGTGTTTATTGCTGTATTCCTTAGTACAAATATTGAATTAAACTTGCCACATGTGCTTGCCAGGGCTCGAGAAGGCCCTTGCTGCTATGACATTGAATCATCATTTCACAGTTATAACATCTGGGTACACTGAAAGTTGATCTGGTACACAATCATACAACTTTTGTCCATTATCTAATGTATACATAACATAGCAATATCATTATAGTTTTCAAACGCATTTTCGATTTGTCTCTTTATTTCTTCTGTATTATAAGAACTGACAATTTGCTTCAAAGCTTGTCAGAATATTAAGTCTTTACTTATCTAATATCATGGAATTAGTTGTGATTTTCACTCTTTTGTTTGAGTAATGAACGACTCAACCAATCTATATCAATACGTCAATTGCTTGAGATTTATTTGGTCTCTAGAATATTATGTAACGAAAATACTAACTCAATATCTCTATTTTTGTTTGAATTCATTTTCTTTCAGAATTTGTTGTTGTAACTGGGGCTCAGTGGGAACTCTCAGTGAGTGCATTCACGATAACACGCGATACGTCTGCCTTATCATATCAATAAGCAGCAAACCTACTCAGGATCCCTCTAAAAGAACACAATGTTATAATATATAAAAGCTTGGAAATCAATGGACTTAGAGTACAAGTGCGTTGCAGGGTGCTTGAAACTTTGATAAGAGGTTTACTCATCCTGTTTCCTCAGTTCGACAGTATAGCACAGTTTTTGATTTCCTTAGAAGTGTCCCGAGTTTTAGTAGTTTTTTCATCAATCCTTGGCTCTCCACATTTTTAGATGAACCATCGACCCGCGACTGTGCATTTGATGTTTTATTAATGAAAATTATCAAGTTTTCGAATAATCTTGCCGTTGAATTTCATAAATTAAAAACACTAGAATGAAAGCCATGTTTTTTGTGCGTTCATTTCACTAGGTCATGCTGTGCATGATCGAGCCTTTTTCCTTACATGGTGAGAGAGAACTGTACATTTATACATATTTTTGTGATTCCTCAATTTTGTTTTTCTGTTAACAAAAACCAATTGATTTGATTTATTCCTTTTACTTTGATGTAGACTGTATCAACCATGTGTTCTTTATTGCTACTCAAATCATTTATTCATTGAATTCATTTCATTTCCGCAAGGAGAATGTTTTCATTTCTTCGCGGTACTTTTTTTATCCACGTACATTATTTTAAATAATTTTTTTACGTTTTTACATTCTATAATATTAACATTTAATTTGACTCAAGGGACATTTATCGGTTCTGGTTCATAGAAGTAAGATTATTTCAAATTCAAATACGCTAATTCGGATTTTTTTCGTGGAAAACGTTTAACAACATTTCGTTGTTTCGTTCTATTCATGCCATATTTTTATCAATACAATCAGAACTGCTTATTATTTGGGAATGTATATGGGCAGTTATTCTTGCTGCAGTGAGGATATTAGTCATGTACATTTACGATCACTTATGTTCGATGTTGATACAGTTTCAACTGTCACTGGTGGACACTGTGGTGCGCACAGTGCCTTGGCCAGCATGGTTCGTGAACCTCGTGCATAAACTGGATGACGTGTTGGAGAGGTACCTTGAGTATGCCTTCAGGACACTTGAGTGGGTGAGTGACATTGCTAACATAAGCACTTGTAGCTCTTCTATTTATTTATAAGACTTTGTTCTACACCACGCAGGGGGGCCAAAAGTGTAATGTTTCTTAGCTCGGTCTACGAAAAATTAAGAAATAGTTTCAGGCACACGTAAGTATTTACTATCAATATCATTTCCCCCGTTACCTGCACAAGCATTTCAAGAAAAGTTTTAATGCTTTATGATGAGTATGTTTATTTTTGGCCCATTTTAATATCATAAAACTATATCATATTCCCTCAACAATCGTTGAGATAAAATGAACTTAATTTGGGAGTCATCATGGAAAAGTATCATTCACTCCTTTCTTTAATATATATGGGGAAATGTCTCTATCTGGGCATGATATATAAAATAAACATTCAAACAGCATGATAGTAAAAATCCGTCCAACACTGGTCGGAGGACTTACTAGACCGAACACTTGCTGGACAATTTAACGTTCTTGTAGTTGTGTGTGGGTTTTTAACCTGCACCAACAACATAATAGTAAAACTAAAGATGAAGTTTGATAAACCGGTTATCTTTTAATAGTTTTCATGATTGCGTGCATTACCTCTAGCGAAAATTTGTGATGATAAATTGCGTTCAGGAATTGCAACCACAGATTATTGAAGAGATGTTAGAAACGCCAATGTGCGGTTCTCTATGGTCTCTTTACATTTATTCACTCTTCACTGGCTACATTTGAACTCGTAAAAAATTCTATGATTTTCACGCGCATGTATATCAACCACAATTGTGAAAAGACTTTTGAAACATGGTTGGAATGAGCATATGCTATCAACGTAAACTGTATTGATAACTACGTTCGATGTTAGGAACTAGCTTGAACAGAATTAACAGAGTAAACGCACATTTACATATATTAAACTTTTAAGTTTGAACTGTTACGCTCTCTGAAGGGCAGTAATAGCAGAAATAACAGTAAAGTCTCTCTGGTTGATTGATGTGTTATTTTTGTCAATAGTTCATTGGTGCACAGTTGCCAGGCAGAAGAAAGACTCCATTGACTAGCAGTACAGCGCCTGACTGTCGCATGCCTTTTCTCCTCGCAAACTCAATGCCCTCTTTCTTTTGAACGTACACTTCTGATTCCTGAGTTTTACAATGCATTGAAATGAAACTTGAAATTTATATTTTTGGCGTACAAATAAAATTTACTAACACGGTCTACGAGATAGCGTGTGAAACCGACAAAGAAGTGAATAAGGCAAATAAGGACGCACAGAGATCTGTGTGAGATGGAAGAGGTCGACTAAAATTCATTTGAATCAGTGGGTTAGGTGGTTAAATAAATAGAAAGAAATGGCAGGAATGTAAATGGAAAATATATCTTTTTTTTTCTAGATATATGTATATATATATATATATATATATATATATATATATATATATATATATATATATATATATATATATGCAATATACATATCGTGGCGCTTCTTTCAAAGTGTGTTCACAGCTGGTAGTACTTACAAATGCTCTGCAGCTTAGGGAAGTTCTTAAAATATGAAATGAGTACACAGTGAGAGGAAGGATTTTCTGTTCATTCTCTTATGAAGTCCAATTCTTAATTTACGGAGCAGAGCTAGTCGCATTCGTGGATGCAAGCTGCTTCTCTGTCCTGACTCAATTTAAAAGACTTGAGCTCTGTATTGATGATAAGCTCCTTTTTGGTGATTCAAGCCTCTCTACTCTGTGATGAGTGTAGTATGCAGTTTCAATTCATTGATAACAATCTATTCCTGTGAGCACGAAACAAATATTTCTCTTTATATCAGGTAAACAGGTTTTTTAGTGTAATAAGTGAAAGAAATTAAATCTATTATCATGGACGGAGATGAGGAATCAAGGAATCAATGCCCAAGTTATGACGTATTCCTCGAAATTTAGCTTACGACAATTACATGTAGTACGTGCCGTGACACGGGTTAAGAACGTGCAAATGACCTCGCACTTGCAAATCACGTGTGCAGAGTATGCGCATTTATGGCACATGTTAGGAACATGAATACAAGACAAATACAAGCGCGTACCGTGAGCACAGGTCAAAACAGTCACGGTAGTTGAACACGTTTAACGTTTTGCAAGCAACGTTGTCCTTGAGGACTGAGAAGGTTACTCACGAACGTGACACGTGCTCCCGCATGGGAGTCCTGATGTAGCGCTCGTGTTGTCATTGCTCCCATAGCTCAGTCCGGTGCACGCATGGTCAAGTTCAATGGTTTCTTAATCTCAATGATGATCTGATTGAGGAAACTGTTTCATGGTTACCGGTGAAATTTATTCAGAAATAACAACAATATAAATTTCTTTCATTTACATATATAATATGTATCAGGGGCCTAAGTGGAATCTAAAAACAATTTAAATAAATGATTATTTAGGTAACTGCGTCGTTTGGTCTATAAATATATATATTTTTTATATTTCCCCATAAAAATGAATGTTCATGTACAATTATACATTATCTCTGTATTCTTGAAGCCATTGACGAAGACACTTATACAGGGTCAGGCAAAATGATCTGACACATTTAACCTACAAATTTAACCTACAAATGTGTCAGATCATTTTGCCTGACCCTGTATATATGTGGCATGAAAGTCACAAGAGAGACATGGAAATTCTCGTGTTTGAGAACGAAAACACGTAAAGTGTCATAGAGAATGGCACGACACTTACAACTCGTGACCCCTGAATAAATAAGTCCATAATTTTTTCCATTTCGTCTATCGAGATGAACCCATTTCTCCCCCTCAAAAAGATGAATTTTTAACTTGCTTATAAAAATTCGAAACCAATGAAATTTTTTATGTTTTGGCTTATATTGAGGAGTCAGTGAGTACATTGAAAGCATATGTCTCGGCTGAAGTGTTGCAGTGAGGTGCAGATTGGGAATATCAGGCACAAGGTTACGCTGCTGGTGTGAGAGCTCGTATCCAAGTTCTCTCCTGAACGTGTTGCTAGGCGCTAAAGCAGCGAACTCCAACGAGCAACAGTGATGAAATGCATCGACTAATCAATATTTGTCGTTCAGATTCCGTGTGTCAATAGGCACTTGTTGAACTGATTTGTTCCCATAGCTTCTCAGAGCACTACATCGATCTCAGAGCATTACATTACATCGATTGATTTTATGGAAACTTGGTCGATTAAACGTACTACTTCGTTTGTTTGAACGCTTTGAAGGAGCTTCTTATGTTTATTTTATAAGCTTTGAAATTTCGATGACATGTATTCTCGTGAAATTTACTCAGAAATTTTTCATTGGTTCTCAGTACATCATAAAGTTGTGATAAGTATTATGACACTTATTTTGGGAGAAACTACCAAGCAGTAGTAGTAGTGCAATTGAATAACCATGCAAAAGTTCTATGACTCACGGAGGAAACAGTTGAACTAGGTTGTAATGTTCTGCGAGTGTGTTTTTCATCTGCTGATAAAAACCTTTATTTCGTTACAGTGGTTTGATTGCATTTCTATTCGACTGATGCGCCTGCTGGAGACCTTGGTAGTTTACTTGGATAATTTGATTACCGCCATCGATTCCGCCATCAACTATCTGATACAAACATGCCGCTGGGTCATCGCTGCCGTCAATAAAGTCTACGGTGAGTCTGTCTGTAGTGATAGAGCAATCCCCTCAGAGACGTGATATTTCTGCCTTAGTGATAGAACAATCCCCTCAGAGACGTGATATCTCTGCCTTAGCGATAGAGCAATCCCCTCAGAGACGTGATATCTATTTACTTAAGTCAGGCGCAAGTTTGCAAGTGCTTAGCAAAATTAAAGTAACTGTGCCTGTCATATCCTTGTTCCAAAAATAGACTCTGTAGGCGATGTTTACAGAAGTAAAAAAATAGATGTAGTTATGCATATGCTTGAAGCATCAATCCGAACGATAACGAAGCTTGTACATAGTTGATTAATGAAGGAATGACTATATATACTCATAAACTTACTTTGTCATTAGCTTCTATTGAATTTAACTTTGTAGACACTTGAACTCCATGCTTTAATAGATATTTTAATTACAGCGGTTAATTGTATAGACACTTGAGCGTTCATTATAATTGATCAAATTAACGGACGTGTACGTACTTACAAAACAAATATAAATAAATTGAGAATCTCCGACGATTTTTACTGAGAATTTGGACTGCAATGAAGTACCATGTTGGTGAAAGGCAGTTTTGCTGTGAACAAATGACTGCTCTAAATCGAAACTTCGAAAATTGTCCTGATTTTGGGTCGTTATTGAACATTCTCAATCTCTCATGAGGATTCCACTGAAATTAAAAAAAATTTGGAGGCTTAAATCTCTCTCTCCAATGAAATATGACTTATAACAATTACACCCAGCCTATTTTATACATGTACTTCAGTTGATGAATGATGAAAACAGTTTAAAGTTTGAGAACACTTTGTGGAGAAGCATTGTGAGAAGGACTCGTTCTAAAAACATGTCTCATTGTGTCATGCAGTAAAGACAACTGGTAATTCCGTAATGAAGCTTTTATCTCAAGGTATCAAAGAAAAGGACTGAGGTGATTTTGATCTTCTTATATAATAGACAGTGAATTTCCATCCCTATCTCTCTGTGTATCTGTGTTTGTCATTCCCATTACTTCCTATCTGTTGCTGAAGAAAAATTATTGTACTGAAATCAGAACAGGTATTCCTACATTACAAGCATTATATTGTAGATATAAAATGTGCGGGATTACTATAAAATAAGCCTTTTTACCCCGTTATTAGCTCTCTTCTACACGGCCATGTTATCAGTAGACAAGATACAGAATGAAAGTTTTGTATATATTTATGAAAAATATTCAGGTTCTGATAGTATCATAGGTAAAACTGAGAAATGTATTTTGTTTCATGAATCTTAAATGTTATCACTTTTAAATCATGGAATTTCCACGGATACACTCTTGGCAATGTTATCGGTAGGTAAGGTACAGAGTGGAAGTTCTGTATATATTAATGAAAAGTGTTCATTTAAACACAATAATTTATCATAAATCTTTAATACATTCGCCTTTAATAATTTTAAATGACTCAAATCTAATCAAACTTCTAATGCAATTAATGATTGAAAAATATTTAATTTTATCACTTTTAAACCGTAGAATTTTAACAGGAATTACCTAGTTACATTGTAAACGTGATGAAACTTCCTAGTTTCAAGATAATTTTTCTTTTTAATGAACTCATGAAGCCTCAACTGTATCTTACATTAAAGCGTCTGTTGCAGAGCGTGTGTTGGCGGTGTGGAGCTGGTACGTGTCACTGTGGGTGTCCTTGTGGGCTTCCCTCAAGTCAGGGGTACAGTCCACCCAGCAAATGTGGGCACTCAGTCAAGAGGTGAGACTTTATCTTCACAGACTCCCTCAGATAAGATGGTGTCTCTCAGAGATGTGTAGCAGTGTGTTCTTTACTCATATACGCTTAACTAGCTGACGTATCTCTTAAACAAACTTAAACAATCAAGCTAATAAACTAACTTCGTTTACACGAGTGCTCTTCAAACTACAACTTTAGTCTTTTCCAGGTATGATCTACCTTCCAGTTTGTTTTAGTGCTCAGAAGGCTAGCAGACATACAAGTGAAAATTTACTGAATATTTTCGTTTGATATGCCAGTGAACGCGGGCTTTGCGAAGGAATTTCCACATTGAAGGATGTGCTTTTGGTATTCACAATACAATGCTCACAATAAATTTATACCCGTTCCATTGAGAAGTCAATACTTAACACAAGATAAACGGTCTATTTCAGCATGCAGTATTTCAACTTTCGAGCATATATTCCAGAAATTATATTTGCTACCGTAATTCAGGAATGAAATTTCATGGTATCTTATCTTGTCATTCAGTAGATGAAATTTCTCCTTCCTAAATCCTTAAGAACTTGGCAGAGACAGATCAAGCAACTAACCAAGCAACCAAACAACCAACTGTGTATTATTATATAAAGAGGCTGAGGGAAACTCATCATATTGAAGATAGTTACTGCGTTGACTCAATATTAGTTTGTAAATAAAACTAGGAGATGACTGCCTTGAAATGAACAAAATATTCTCGCATGCTAGTCTTAAACAGAACGAGACACAAGTTTCAAAATCTAACGAAAGCATTATTCATGTCAAATCCAGGTTATTTTCAATTTCATTGTAGCCGACGACAAATCAATATAAGTATGCAAGTAATTATGATAACATAAGGAACACAATATTTCTGGACAATACTTTATTACCCATATTTAAATACCACTAAGAACACTATCAGTGAATCATTTTTCACTAAGCAAATAGCAAAACTTGAAAGCCGACCAACTTTCGGCCAAATTTCTATGTATTGATATTGATTTAAAAAACCAGATTACTCTCAAGCTGCCCTCGAATAAGCAGGCACCAGCCTTATGGAACATGTGTTTTTGAGATAAGTTTTATTTTAGTTCACACAGTTAAAAAGAGCTTAAGCCAACGTATTCAAGAGCTGTTGGAATGTGAACGGGGCGGATGAGACAAACTTTAAAGAATTAGTTAATTATGCCGCCTAAGTACTAACACACTGAGTCCCTGTTTTTTCGGGATGGGTAATGTCTAGAAATCTTTCACAGTTCTTTTAAGTTTTGCATTTGGCCTACGTCTTGAAGTAGGTTGATACTCACTGCTTTATATGCATCTACTAGACGGCATGGACTTGGATAGCAGCCCAAGAATGGACAAAACGGTTTGTTTTTATTGCCTTATTCTATTCTATTCTATTGAATTATCCATGTATTCTTTCAGTGGATTATTCTCGTGAACTCGTTTCATTGTTTTACAGTACGGTTGTGGATTTGCAGGAGCGCAAGTAACTCTTATATCATAGTGACTATATATTGATGTAACCCATGCTGATGTATATATTGTTTAATCGTCATTCCACACGGAAAACAGAGTTTACTGACGACGACACTCGAAAATGACTTCATCAACGGTAAATCAGAAAAACAAACTTTAAAAAAAGAAAACCTTATTCTTTTTAAGATTCAGCAGCGGGAAATTAATAGGCTACTGAAGACGTGTGTGATAACAACTTATAAATGAAAAACATTTGTGTAGAAATAGAGAAAGAAGCAAATCTTCATAAAATGAGTTATTTAGAAATTTTTCAAAAACTGAGTAGAAATCAAATTATGTACAGATTGATCTTTTTGTATCACTGCAGGAAATCAGAGAATGAGTATGGTGTGAATTATTAAGTAACGCACAGTTTCTTGAGTCGCTTCATATTTTTTCATTCATTACATAAAGAATTCAATTCAAGTCCTACTATAAATGGAACTAAAATAGATTGATATTATTGGTTTCCAGTAATGTGAATTACATTGCCTCTATTCATTTGGCGCATGTTAGTAAACGATAATTTTGACCAAATTACAAATATAGAGGCACTTGAAAATAAGAATTAAAAATTACGAACACTGCGCATCTTTTTAGTTTACGTTCCAGAGGGTTGCTAGTTTTTGTATTAGTTCAGTGAAAATTTAAGAAACGAATTCCATCATCAGTTCTACAAAACTTCCGTGTAAGACGGCCAACATTAGTTCTATATGATTTTAGGATTCCTTCTTTATCACCACTGGAAGACAACACTGATTCCTAAACTTCAGTTAAAAAAAAGGCCTTTTGAAACATGTACAATTACACAAAAAATTTACACAAGGTATCGAAAGCAACTTGATTGAGTTCACTTTAAATAGAATGAAGCGGCTTTTAAATTCTTAGCCATTGAGAAGCAGCAGCGATGTGTGTGATCACTGCATGCATGAATGACTCCTGACTTCGCCTCACTTTGCTGCTGGACAAAGTGTATTTTCTGTTAACAAAACACGGCAACTGTAAACATCTCTTTTATATTGTTCATGATCTGGGAATTTAGTTTTTTCCTACTTAGTCATGTGATAAAAATTATTATACGAGCAGGATTACGCTGTCATGCTACCTTTTGACGATTATTTGAGTTTTTTACAGTTTATTGATCATTGACAGTGGTTATATATATATATATATATATAT
>VCRD01004570.1:0-43952 GCA_006783055.1 Trinorchestia longiramus
AGTGGTACTTCAGTGGTACTTCAGTGGTACTTCAGTGGTACTTCAGTGGTACTTCAGTGGTACTTCAGTGGTACTTCAGTGGTACATCAGTGGTACAGTAGCCTGCATACACACTCGCCACTGAACTTTGATCCTTTTTTTTATCTTTTGCTAGAAAAAAGAAGCTTCTGCTTCAAGATAACACGGGAGTTATTACAGAAAATATATCATTGCAAAGTCTGCACACAGTATGCACCTCAGTGCACAGAACGTACAACTGCCTACTTTTAGTTACCGTGCTCTGCAATTGGATAACAGGAAAAAAATCTAAAACTTCTTCAAATGGAAAAAGGATCCTTTAAAGTAATCGTATGCAGATACGATACAATAACGACTATATTTTTAGTACTATACTCGCGTAATGTATAGCTACGATGTACAGCAAACACTTATTATAATTATTATCAGACTGTTATGATTTCAGTCCTAAATACGGATACGAAATACTCATGATGACATAGTGAAACAACATGCACACATACAGTATGCTGCTTAGAACATCACACAGAGCAGTATGCACTAACACGGTGCACAAATAACACGCTGTAGTGTATATTTATATATATATATATATATATATATATACAGGGTGCCCATGAAGTTTCTTATAAAAGTCTCTCATAAAATCTGAACAGAACTTCTTTCACTAACTGGATCTCTGAAGCATACAAATGCAAAATGTGATTACAAACTTTAACAAACACTATATACAGTGAAACAAATCTTAACAAAATATCTTATCAATTGCATTTGTAATAATTTTTTGAAATGGTAAAGAGACTTTATGGACACCCTGCATATATATATATATATATATACACTATATATAGTGTGTATGTATATACACGAGTGACTAATAAGACAGGTGTGAGAAGTAACTAACGCCCGGCGCCTTTGAAGCGGCGGGTGTCACAGCTACCTGGAGGACCTCTTATCACAGGTGCTGCTCCTGCTGGGGAGGTGACATTCTCAAGTGGTTGAGATAACGATGATGGAGGTGTGACCGCAGCTCTTGCTCACACGTAAGTGATGTCGGCACATCAAAAGCATTTCAACTTTCACGTTCACTTTCGAATCAAATGCGAAAATTTCAGGAATCGAGATGGTGGATTACTAGAGGAATGGGAATGCAGTTCCAGACACGTGTGGTGGAGTTCAGAGCGCTTGGAATGGAGGATTTGTTTGTCGGTTGAGGTAGAGAAAATCATGCATCCATAACTCAGGGTTGGGATGCTGGCTTATTCATAAATCTATAATAAAAATATTGGGCCTTTAGGAAAACGATGCACTCAATGAATTTACATGGTCAGTTAAAAATTAAATAAGCTGTAAATAAAATTAAAAAGTTTCATGTTTTTCACAATTTGTCTCCAATGAAGCCACCTGTTCCCTCTGGTCTGAAACAGTTGGTGCAAAGAGAAAAAGTCTATATTTTTATCGTAAAAGTATACTCTTAACGCTAAACATTCGACTTGAAAATAGTACAAGGAACAGAGATAAAAAAATTAACATTCCAAATAATTTTCAGAACATTCATCTCGGAATGTTTTCACGACTAAGCACCAATTGTTTCCAACCAGAGGTAGCATTAGTTTTTGTGAAATTCAAAGTTTTATTTGTTCAGAAACACACTTGAGAATAATCTAAAAATAAGCCATGGACAAAAGCCTCACATTGATGATTTTCGGCTTCATGCGATTTCGCTCCCATCCACGCACAAGAAGGGACTAAGCAATGTGTAAATAAAGACGTAACAAATCATCGCAAAAATGTTCAAGCAGTTCACAAAGAATAGGAAGACAAACTGTTCTTTGAGTAAACTTACGAATCAAGTCACACTCCAGGTATTGGTGCATAATAATGAAAGATAATTTTTTCCAGAATAATTTTAGCGGTAAGTATACATAAACGCTAACTTTGAAGCTTTTTTTTGTTAAATCAGAAAGTGTTATTAGTCAGTGTTGTGAAAGATCACTTGTTTTCAACGGAAGAGTCCGACACTAATTTACCAATACACCAGAAGTTCATCAATAAACCTTATTTTGTGTTCTTCATATCTCCTGGCCTTCTGTTCACACCAAACCTCCCTTGCTAAAATCTTATCTCAGGAATTACACCTTCAAGAAACCAATTGTTAACGATCTATGTGTACTCTTTAAACAAAGATTTTTTCATTGACGCAGTATGATGTAACTTCATAATGTTAATTTCAAGATTTCTATTGGAATTCATCTCGCATAACTTTAGATCGAAGCCTTTAAATCAGGACTCAGAAAGCAAAGAGCAATAATGCGCACACCCTTTCACTTGACACAAATAAATCTGGACCCTGAGCCAACAAAGCCTTTTCAAAACTCATATCGTAATAAATCCATTCCAGGCTGAACTTTGCCATCAATTCCAGGTTCCAGGAATCCATTCCCGGCTGCACATGGCCATCGGTTCTTAAAATCCTTTGTCAAAATGTCCACCAGTTCTGTCGGGCAGAAGTCTACGACCGTTGGACCAGTAGGTTCTGTCGCTTCATAACAATTTAAAACATACACTAAATACACACATGCCAACAACTCAAACAAATTTCAAATCCAAGACATGAAAATAATATCTGTCATGATTTGGAAAGCCAGAAAATTAGAATTTAAACACCGGAGGAAATTTTTGGAAGTTGACTGTATCTCTGCGCCGCCGTGCCGGAATCGTGGAAACTGCTCTTTTGATCAGAGGAATTTCCTTTTTTGGGCGCAAATTCGATGCCATTTTTTCGCTGGTTTTTGAAAGGTAAACTGAAGAATGTTTCCTTTTACTGCTATGATAATGTTGAAGGGAAAGAGTTCAGTAGCAGCCACCTGCAAGAGTGGGATGCTGGATTACTGCGATCAGGAAAGGAGTTTTCAGCATTTTTTTGGCGGCAGGTAAATGGAATAAATTTTGGGTGGGAACCGACAAAGAAAATCCAGTGAGATTTGAAAAACTCGAGTGCAAGTAATTCTTTTTATCTTATCATTTCTGAATTTGACATTTGATTTCCGAACTTTTGAAAGGAGGCATGAATTTTGAATGTAATATGAAAAACTTTATATAACCGTCTAGAAATGTAAATAGGTATGACTTAGAGCCATATCTAACGGTATTCAATTTAAAAATGTACTTATTCTAAATTTACATGCATGAAATTTTTTTTATAATTTTCAGGTGAATAAAAGTGGCACACTTTTTGGGAATGTGAATACAAATTTTTACCTCTGTATATAAACTGAATTTTAGAAAGGTAATAACTGCTTGAGTTAATGGAGCAGAACCAAAACACTCAATTCTTTCAGAAATTCTACCCTACCTTAAATGATCCATGCTTTGCAAGAAACTGATTGTTTCTTGCAAAAAAAAACTTAAAATGTTCTAACTTTATAAATAACTTTGAATAATTAAACTTTGACGTAATAAATAAGCGATACTTGAATCACAACTTAGAACTTTACAACTTAAAAAATCACAACTTAAAATTTCATCACCTTAACTGCACAACTGAAAACTTTTGATTTTCCTTACTAAGATTCGAACTTTTTGGAGGAAATTCACTGTTCTTTAACAAGAGAACTAAGTTGTGCATCAGTTTTTGATGAAAAATAATGAAACTAAATTTTTCCTATAGCTTACTGAATGATAAACCTAATTCAAAGTCTTATATTTAGTTTTCACCCTGTGCTGCTGACGTGGCAGTTAAGAATTGTTTCAAAGTGAGTTTTTATGCGAGTTTTTCCAAAGTCGCGAACTTACTTTTTTTTAAAAAACATAAGATCACTTTGCCCTGCATAAAATTGCTGGATTTAAGCCTCGTAAAAAAGCTACAGTAAAAAACCCACTGTTTAGGTTACACTTTTTTGAAAAATGGGCTTTTCTGCCAGGAATTCTGGGAATAAAACTCGGGATGAACAGAAGGAAACATTCAGGTATAGAAAACCCGCTAACAAGCGCAGCATTTTCTAGCGGAAATTCTGTAGATCAGCGCTGATCTAGCAAGGTTTTTATATGAGTATTTATTGGTGAGCACATTTTATTACACTGAATTCCTAAATATTTTTGAAAAGTTACCTTCCAAGAAGTGCGTGTTAAATGGAAAAAATGAAATGATCTTCATAAATGCCAGCGTAAATTCTAAAGGAGCTATGTGCAATAAATGAAAGTATAATATACATTATTAATAAGTAAAATAAAAGTTTCTATTTAAAAAAGCTTGACAATTTTTTCCATTCAAGTACCAAAAATGATGCATAACTTTCTAACAATTCCATGTTTACTAATACATCATTTCAAATAATTGTAATAAATGTTGTAGTAGTCTTGTAATTGCGAGTTATTGGTAAACATGTTTATAAATGAAACCATTTATGGATATTTATAAAATAAAAGTTCGATTAGATTTTTACCATCATCTGTTCGTATGATTCATGATAGCAAATTCTACAGTAGGAAAACTTACGCAATTATTGTTTGTGTTCTCAAAGTAGTTAAGTGCTAGTCACCAACTAGCATTCCTGTCGTCATTGTAAAATACACACCAATCTTGTCATTACAGTCATGTTACCATCACATCACAGTTATGAACAAACACAACATCAAAGTTGCTAATAAACAAAATATCCCTGGTACTTACAAACACAGCATCACCGTTAAAAACAAACACATCACAGTTATGAACAAACACAGCATCACCGTTAAAAACAAACACATCACAGTTATGAACAAACACAGCATCAAAGTTACTAATAAACATCACAGTTTCTAACAAACTCAACATCACACTTACCAGCAAACTCAACATCACAGTTACCAGCAAACTCAACATCACAGTTACCAGCAAACTCAACATCACAGTTACCAACAAACTCAATATCACAGTTACTAATAACCTCAACATCACAGTTACCAGCAAACTCAACATCGCAGTTACTAATAACCTCAACATCACAGTTACCAGGAAACTCAACATCGCAGTTACTAATAACCTCAACATCACAGTTACCAGGAAATTCAACATCGCAGTTACTAATAACCTCAACATCACAGTTACTAATAACCTCAACATCAGTTACTAATAACCTCAACATCACAGTTACTAATAACCTCAACATCAGTTACTAATAACCTCAACATTACAGTTACTAATAACCTCAACATTACAGTTACTAATAACCTCAACATCACAGTTACTAACGACCACAGAACTAATCACGTACAATAAAATAGGTTTTCTTGCACCCAGGTGAGAAGCAGCCGCCACTGCCACCCGTTCCTACGACCAGCATTCCTGCAAGTTGGTTTTCTTGCAACAATTTCAGCTCGAAGTTTTTTTGGGCCTCCACCTGGTAGTTTTTGGTGCTATTTGATACACAGGCAGCGAATTGTGACCTCTGTAGTGCCCTGAACTCTTGAATTGTGACCTCTGTAGTGTCCTGAACTCTTGAATTGTGACCTCTGTAGTGCCCTGAACTCTTGAATTGTGACCTCTGTAGTGCCCTGGACTCTTGAATTGTGACCTCTGTAGTGCCTTGGACTCTTAAATGTCAAATATAACTCTTGGTGATTAAGAAGAATGAAAGATTGAATGATGACGCAAAGAATGATAACTCCACGCAAGTTTAGGTTTCTCTTACAAGCTCGCCAGTTCTAAGAAATAGCCTTATGAACTAGAAAAATTCTTTAAAAAACACGACAGAAATGCAGAAAATGCTTCAAAAAACTAAAAAGTTTGAGGGAATTTTCCTCATTTTTGAGAAACTCTGGAAATTTTTTGACACAATGCCGCCAAAAATTTTTGTTAACAAATTTTTTAATGGATTAGCAAGGAAATTCGAACTGATTTGGGCAGACAGCCTCGAGACTTAAACTCTTAAACAGCCGTCTTTGTCCAACGTCCTAATTCTTTGGATCATTTTCCTTTGCTAAACATGCCCATTCCATCTTGCCTGTAGCAATCATGTCCATTTTTGATGTTTTACGGAAACTTGTTTTTATAAATACTAAATACGCTTTGAATTATCTGAAATATAAGTAAAAGGCTGATAATTCATCATCTTAACTTTAACTTAGTTCTATTTTCATTATCCACTTCCTTTTTATTCTGTTCTTCGAAACTAACTTGTCAAATTTTAAAATAAACCAAGCTTTAATACATAATATGACGGTGTTATGGTGTCACATTATACATACTGTATAATAGTAATATATATATATACATTAAATACACACGCAATATATATTATGATAATAAATTGCAACGGCTGTAGAACCTGCTGGATTTCCATTCAAGCCACGTTCCAGTCACCACACCTGCCCTGTGCCTCTCTGGCCCGGACATTCCAATCATCGAATGTGCAGTAGTAGAGATGACAATACTCTGTGCAGGTTGACAATACACAAAAAACTGCCTTACAATACAAAATCTACGTTAACAATCACAATGGCAGCCAAGAATGCGGCCAAGTTTCAATTCAAATCTGGAAGGCTTAGGTTACTCGTGAGGCAGAGAGGCACCCGTCAGAAAGATACTTTCTAGTTCCTCGATGTGTAATTTTGGCCTTAAAAACTTAACTGGAATTGCTAAGCATCGGGGAATTTTAGGTATTGATTTTAGAATTAATTATGACACTAGAGGACACATTCATAACTAAAATAACGTTAACCGCAAAATATTTGATCGTCCTAAGGAGAAATTTTAATAGAAACGTTCATAGGTTGAGTTAACCATTCGAAGTACATGGTATGAAATTAGGGAATTTTTATGAGATACGTGATGAAATCACTCACTAAAACACAATGACGCACTAACGAAATTTTAATAGAAACTGAAAATGAAGTCAGCCATAAAAATTGCACAGTATTATGCCTGAGAAAGTCTAGAAAACGAGAAGCTAAATTAGAAATTTAAATTTTGCATAATTTCAATCGTATTTTTGGTTTCTAGTTGTACTCGCTGTAATTATCAATGAAATGAAGAAATTACTCATATATTTCCTCAAAAACCCTTTGGTAAACTCCTTTGAGTTTGTTTCGAAAATTTTGTTTGTGTTTTCACCAAAAGCCGCCCAGTGAAAGAAACAGAACGCAAAGTCAGTCAAGGCTTAAGCCAAATTTACGTCAAGGCTTAAGTCAAATTTATGTCAAGGTTTAAGCCAAATTTACGTCAAGGCTTTAGCCAAATTTATGTCAAGGCTTAAGCCAAATTTATGTCAAGGCTTAAGCCAAATTCATGTCAAGGCTTAAGCCAAATTTATATGAAGGCTTAAGCCAAATTTATGTCAAGGCTTAAGCCAAATTCATGTCAAGGCTTAAGCCAAACTTATATGAAGGCTTAAGCCAAATTTATATGAAGGCTTAAGCCAAATTTATATGAAGGCTTAAGCCAAATTTATGTCAGGGCTTAGGCCAAATTTATATGAAGGCTTAAGCCAAATTTATGTCAAGGCTTAAGCCAAATTATGTTTCATGAATAAATTTCTTAACTGAGGTAGGAAGCTAAAATGAATTTTTGGGGAAAAACTGACTCCCACAATAGATTTAATTGATTTAAAAACTTAATTTCTTGTCAGGGACACTTGATTAAGTTAAGCACCTTTTGCAGCTCATGTTTGAGACATGCTGATGATATGTTAGAACATGCTGACGATATGCTAGGAACATGCTGACGATATGCTAGGAACATGCTGACGATATGCTAGGAACATGCTGACGATATGTTAGGAACACGCTGACGATATGTTAGGAACATGCTGACGATATGTTAGGGACATGCTGACGATATGTTAGGGACATGCTGACGATATGCTAGGAACATGCTGACGATATGTTAGGAACACGCTGACGATATGTTAGGAACATGCTGACGATATGTTAGGGACATGCTGACGATATGTTAGGAACATGCTGACGATATGTTAGGGACATGCTGACGATATGTTAGGGACATGCTGACGATATGCTAGGAACATGCTGACGATATGCTAGGAACATGCTGACGATATGCTAGAAACATGCTGACAATATGTTAGGAACATGCTGACGATATGCTAGGAACGTGCTGACAATATGTTAGGAACATGCTGACGATATGTTAGGAACATGTTGACGATATCTTAGTGACATGATAGTGATCTATTAACATGTTAGGAATATGATGGTAACCTACTAGCAACATATTAGGGACATATTGATGGCATGATAGAAAGGCAGTAAAAGAACTTTAGGGCAGGATTAAATTATTTGAAGAATTAAGCGAGTTTTTTGTTATTCTGTGAATAATGATATGTGAACCCAGAAATCAAGCTTTAAATAAATTAAAACTGCGAAGACCAAAATAAATGAATAAATTTTTCGTCTCATTCGGAAAGCTGTTGTTGAGTTTCTTCCACTACGATTCAAAATATAGAAAACAAACACGATTTTTTATTTGTGATTATCATTAAAATGTACGACGGATGTCATAGTTGACCAGCACCTCATTTTAAGCATCATGAATTACTCGAATCAGTCTCCTATGTTCAATATTTTCAGTTCATATGAAATTTTTGTACATCCACAACTGTTCAATAAATTCAAGTTAATTGAAATTTAGGTAAAAAGTACAATCCAATTTGAAAATTGCTCACTTGTCGGAAGCAAACTTAATTTGAATTTCTGTAACTTATTTCGCATTCTCGAGTAAAAATTCATATGTCTTGCAGTCCGTTGAAATTTTCCTCCAGTTTTGCATGCATCAAATCTCAGCAACGAACACATAGAACTGAGACCAAAAAACTCATTGCCTCTTTTTTTGTAAACCCCTTACAGGTTCTACCCACATGCTGATGCTATGGCCACTTTTAAAATGGCAAACCGTTTCTTTATTCATATATTTAAATGTATTAGTCTTGCTTCGAGACACAATGCAAGATGCGCCACCTTCCAGGCCACGACATCCAGTGAGCCAGCGCCGCGCCACTTGTTATGAAGGCAAGAAATGCAAGCTGCCACACATCCGGTCATTGCAAGGCAAGTGTTAAGGCATTCGATCGTTGATTTCGATTGTGTTTCTTTGACGACCAGTCCTGTGCGTCACCGAGACCACTTTGGACCATCAAATAGTTCATTTTTTCAAAGGTCCATCGGTCGGCCAATAGACCTCAATACTGTACTTGGAATCAGTGTTCTAGTTTGATGCCCGTCTTTTATTGATAGGAAATAATTGTTCAGCTTCCATGCAACGGTCGCAGGCTGGCCCGGGTAAGGAAGGACACAAAGCTAAAAAATGACAATACACGATTAGGACAATACGCACCTCTCCCATTGTGCCCTTGTGTCCCTAGTGGTAGTTTCCGATGACAATAACCCTTGTCACAAGCTGCTCTCGCTCTGTACCGTCAGTGCTCTAAATTTCCTGCCCATGTGACGCATCAAGTGCTGGATTGCGACCGTTGAGTTCGGTCCGCTCGATGTCCAACGAGAGAGATGCTGAAATAAATAAAATGTTCTTCACTACTCAAAACGTAGTAAAAGAGTCACATTAGCAAACAAAGCCTTAAGTTCTTCAGGTTCAACATAGTTTAAAGCACATAAAAAACATGCTTGGGCAAACGCATTCTGCTATATACTCGAACTTAATCTTCAAGCTTGACGCTAAGTATAAACACAGTAGCAATCTTACCAGTAACTGAAAATGATGTTTCAATCATCAATTTGAAAAGTATTCATATGTATTTGAGTCTATGATTACAAACAGAAATAAGTTTCTTTTATGTCACACAGTTCACACGACTTGCTTACAAAACACATTATTTGTCTCACTTGTAAGATTTTAAAGCTGTTAAGTCTCAGAAAGACTCGTGAGTGGGTGCTAAGTGATACGAACAGTAGATGTAGGTTACAAGTGTTAAAAATAAGTGAAATCTGTTAAATTAGATTTACAATTAAGGCTGTTTACAAAACAGAGCATTAAATGTAGGTCCCAACTGTTAAAAATGACTGAAATCAGTTAGATTAGATTTATAAGGAAGGGTTTTTTGCAAAACAGAGCTAATACTTCAGACTAGACTTAATGGAGGGGCTGTTGGATATAGTGACATCATATTCCTGTCACTACACTCCTGCCACTACACTCCTGCCACTACACTCCTGCCATTGTTTAAATAAGTATTTGAAGAAGCAGGCGTTATCAATGAGAGCGTAATAAAGTTAAGGCAGTTAGTGTAGGCAATAATTAAGTCCCATAGTATGGTTATGATTAACTCTTAAAGATGCAAGAACTAGTGCGGTATTATCATTATGATTATGATTTTCGTTATCATTATCATTGTGATTATAATTATCATTATTATTATAATGATTGTGATTATATTATGAATGGCATGAGACTTGAGTATCAACCCAAGAATGGGCCAAAAGGCTCGTTCCTATTACCTTTTTCTATTCTATCCTTTAACTCTGCAGGTTCTGGTGCGGTATTCAAAATGTTAAGAGAATGTAACTTCAAAGTCATTACTGGATTAGTGATAGTGATGACTACTACTAATCTAGACTTTATTTAGTAATTCTTGATGAGTGTACTCGCTAATTAAGGCAAAAAGTCGAAGAAAAATTTCACAAAACTTTCCCGTTGGGAAATATTCCAAGCTTTATTGTAGTGGACACTCGTTCAAGATTTGTGTACTGTATCGTAGCGATGAGCATAGTATTTCATCGTATCTATCGTTGTGTATCGTATCGTATTTATCGTTGTGCATCGTATCTTATTTATGGTCGTGTATCGTATCCTATTTATCGTTGTGTATCGTATTTATTGTTGTGTATCGTATATATCGTTGTGTATCGCATCGCATTGATTGCTGTGTATCGCGTCGTATTTATCGTTGAGTATCGTTTGTATTTATCGTTGATTATCGTTCGTATTATCGTTGATTCTCATATATACAAAGTAGGCTTCGGAATCACGGTGCTTCCTTTACAAACAGAAAATATTTATAACTCAAGGAATTTCCCGTTGCCTTGTGAAGAAAATTTCTGAATGCCTTTCTCGAAATATGAAAAAGATCGATGGTTGTTTACTTCATCATTGAGTAGAGTTATATAAATGTTATGCGCTGCCAGAACTCCAGAAATGTTTGAGCAAATATTCAACATTTCAGTGCTATTACAAAATATTTCTAGTCCCTGTTCCATGAAGTATTGGAAAGCCGGCAAATTCGATCAATTTAAGGGGTCTAAATTATTTTCAACGAGTTATAACGGCCTTAGGTCACTCATTACTCTTTTTTGACACATCAGCAAGACTTGCTTTAATCAAAACGTCTGATGTTCATCTCATGCGAGTGGAATCCAAATCCTGACCTGGAAACCTATTCTTCAATTTCTGAACTGCAACCATGACACCCTGCAAGCTCATGGCCAGCTCACACCATACCAACCTCGCCTCCATCTACTCCCATGGAATCGATTAGCTCAGTCAAAGCCCATCATTATTATAGCTCTGTGCCAGTGCTGAAATGCACCGCCGACAACCAAACCTGCAACATGGAATCTAAATTCCACTTCATTGTGATCTGTCTACCCAGGATACTTCTGTGATAGACATCTCTAAAGCCTAATCCTACCTGACTACCAATTGTTGACGGCATTGACCTGTTTTTGTGTGAGTGAACCCCTGCGTTTAACCAGTCATTTGGGTCACCCTTCATTAGCTGTCGGTCCATCGCACAACTGAATCGTTTACAGCGATCGTTAGGTCGGTGTCTCTGCAGACAATGGTGAAGAGTGGTTCCAGTCGCAGGTTGAGTTGTACTTGACTCCAGTCGACCAACCAATCTCCCATGGCTGCTATATATGGAAATCAATGTACCATTGTCGTGGTTCGCTTGACTTTGTGCACTTTGTAGTGTTGGGCTTTGAATTTGTGTTATTCTCGAGGTACAACTGTACAATAATTGTACAGTTCTACCTCGAGCATAAACGATTAGTCGGCTAAATGCTGCGTAATTGTTGTAGCTTAGCCGACTAAACGTTTTTGCCCTTCAATTCTTCGTTGCAATTGAAATCATAGTTCCGTTCAGATTTATAGCGCCAAACCTTCCTTGTATTGTCTTCTATTTGACTCTGCTCACTTGAGTAACACCTGGCGGCGGTGTGTGCTACTAAATATGCGAAATACATTGCTTCTCAGGATATCTTGCCAGGTAAATAACAGTTAAGACTCAAAAAGTTGCTTTATTTATCAAATCAATTTTTTAATTAAATGAAAGTGCGTATATTATCTAGATTATATCATAAACAGTATGTAATTATTGACAGATAATGTACAGCACTCACCTCTTTTCCCTTTATTATATTTCATTTACTTTATTTCATTTCCTATCATTTTATTTTCCTGTGTTCAACTTTATTTCCCATTATTTCCCTTTAGTCCCTTTTCTTTCCCTCAATTTCACTTTATTCATCTAATGTATACCTTTCAAAGTAATTTATGCACAAAATATAACCATTTCATTTCAGGGTTATTTCACATGTTTTCAAAATCCTTAAGAATTTCGGAACATACTATACACTTTTAATTTCCCGTGTATTTTTCAGGCCTCTATGACCACTACAGTAACCTTTTATTCGCTCTGTACGATTGAAAGAGTTCTTAAATCTTATATCAACTTTTAAACAAACTGTCAAGTTTATTTTCATTCATCTATACCCTTTTTGTGATCAAGTTCTACATCAATTGGTAACAGAACATCACCATTTTATTTGTTTCACTCGTACCCATTTTGTATCAAAATCTCAGCAAAATGTACTTACAAAATACAAACAAATTCTTTCCTTAACCAGCAAATTTTGCACACAAAATTTTTCGGAATTTGTAAAGACGTCAGATGAGTTTTCCCTGCGGCTTGGACCAATAGAGTGTGTGCTTGGTGATCGACAAAGCTAGTTCCACTTAATCCCAGCAGGAATTGTGGCGCTTGGAATGCTTGGAATGGGAACACAGGTGCTGAGTGGGAATTACGCAGCAAAATGACGCGTGACTTGGAAGTTTCATGCGTTATTTGTACGCTTGAATCCGCGTATTGATGTTCAGTTTTTTATGTACGTGATGTGTGTTTAAAATTAGGTGCGTAATTAAAATATACACTTTCTTAAGTGTGGACAAAGTACATTTGATTCCGAATTCATTCTCGTGTTTTATCCGAACATTTATTTTCCACTTTATTTACCTGTAACTATTATAGACAGATAATACTGATCTCGTATTTGGAAGACCAATACTTTTGTTACATATATGCACAGTAAAGGACAAATGCTCAGTGTACGTGTACATGCCCACAAACTTAACCTGCTGCCGTCCCACTCCAACTTGAAGTTTTTCTTGAAAAATACACAAAAACACAAGCTAAGATGTTCATGAAGTCAGCACTGCACTGAACACAACTCTGAGAACACGTTACGGTTCTGCTTGTTGACACACAGTGTGACCAGCCAATGAACAGCGTGTGCTTATGTTGCAGTTCTCTCTTCCAGGAAAATGTGCTAACTGCTAAGCATCTGGTATGCTAAACGCTAAGCATCTGGTGTGCTATGTGCTAAGCATTTGTGTGTTAAGTGCTAAGCCTCTGGTGTGCTAAGTGCTAAGCCTCTGGTGTGCTAAGTGCTAAGCATTTGTGTGCTAAGTGCTAAGCATCTGGTGTGCTAAACGCTAAGCATCTGGTGTGCTAAGTGCTAAGCATCTGGTGTGCTAAGTGCAAAGCATCTGGTGTGCTAAGTGCAAAGCATCTGGTGTGCTAAACGCTAAGCATCTGGTGTGCTAAGTACTAAGCATCTGGTGTGCTAAGTACTAAGCATCTGGGATAAAATGTAGTGTGTATTCAGTTATTCGTAGATTTTTTACCATACCTTAACAGTTTAAGAATAACTGACTGTATCGGAATGTCAATCAAATAACTGACTGTATCGGAATGTCAATCAAATAGAATGTCATTAATGAAAGAAAATAGAATAAGGTCAATGATCTTTTTAAGCAGAAATTTCCAGATTGGACATTTCTTTCCCTCTCTATTTAAATCAAGTATCTTTACGTGCTATGTTACTTTTTTACACCAATATACAACTAAAGCGTAGGCAAAAATTTTCTGTTGTCTGTCTAACTTTACGCTTGCTATTTCAGAACTATCTTTATTAAATTATTCGAATAACATAAAAACACGAAAAAAATTATTTGAGTAGTTTCTCAATTTTCACCCAAACCAGCGAGAAAAAAGTCACATTCCAATTCAAGAATCGATTCTCTATGCGTCGATTTTAGATCACGCATCGATTCCCAGTGTGGCGATTCCAGCTCAGGAATTGATGCATCGGGAATGGAAGGCTTCTTCAAACAAACCAGTGAGACTTTACACCCCGCAATGCATTGAAAAAAAATTCTTTTCATTTCATGGCTACTGTGGCCGTGCAGGGAATAAAGAAAGAAAGAAGGAAGGAGGAAGAAGGGTCGGCTATGCGGAGGGCATCGCTGGTTTCAAAATTGTTCCCATGAAAAATCTGTGTGAATGCACGAGTATGTGGGGGTGTGGATGTGGGTGTGCAGCTGTGTGGGTGTGAGCGTGCAAGTGTGTGGGTGTGTGCGAGAGTATATGTAGGTGTGTGAGTGTGGGAGTGCTGGACTGCTGGTGTGTGGGTGTATGTGTGCATGAGTGTGGGTGTAGGTATGGGTGTGCAAGTGTATGGGTGTGGGTGTGCAGGTGTGTAGGTGTGGTTGTGCAGGTGCGTGGAAGTGAGGGTGCAGGTATGGCTGTGATTGTATAAGAATGTGTGGGTGCGTGGATGTATGCGGCTGTGGAAGTGCGTGAGTGTGAAAGTGTATGAGATTGTGCAGTGCAATGAAAAGGTGATTTACACCTGAGCCTCCGTCAAGCCCAGATCTGTACCCCGGTGCAGGGAAGAGAGAAATGAGGATTTCAGAACGACATAATTCAAACAAGCTGGAAAAAGTGCTGCAGCAAACCACACTGATTGTGGCACTACTAATGACTTTAGTGATTAACTATCCTACTTAACCAGTTAATTAGCAGTAAATGGACGGAATGGTTGACCATTATTGACTTCACTATATTACGAACGAAATCATCGTCGTAAAATCACTAGCAAGCAGAGAAAAGCAGATGCAATATCTTCCGTTTACGATGATTGAGAATATTTTTAGCTTTCTGTTGCTATATTCGTAGCCATCACATGTTAGATTTATGAACCTTACCACATTCCACATTCACTAACGTCACACAGTTTTAAAAAGACATGAAAGTGACGTGAATTATTCTAGTGCGCAGGCGTATAAGGGCGCAGGCGTACAAGGGCGCAGGCGTACAAGGGCGCAGGCGTACAAGGGCGCAGGCGTACAAGGGCGCAGGCGTACAAGGGCGCAGGCGTACAATGGCGCAGGCGTACAATGGCGCAGGCGTACAAGGGCGCAGGCGTACAAGGGCGCAGGCGTACAAGGGCGCAGGCGTACAAGGGCGCAGGCGTACAAGGGCGCAGGCGTACAAGGGCACATGTACGAACAAATTTAATAGATTAAGTACATCACTTAGGATGCACGACTCACTATGTGTCTAGCTTATGCAAAAAATCATTTGTTTTGGCATTCTGAATGACTTATCCTGTGAGTTCGAAGAAAATAGTTTTATGGATGTCGATTTTAGGCGAAAAGTAGGCCTGATAACATGACATCAGATAAGAGAACTATAACAGAAACACCCTACATTCTAGTGATAACTGCAGTGGGTAATTATTCAAATAATAAAGCTATTAACTTCATTATTTTCGTCACGGCATAACAGGGATTTTGAATTTCCTTGATTTTGAGTGGTTGAGTTCTGACGAACGTGGCATACTCGATGCAATCAAGCATGTAAAATCTTCATCTTAAACCTACATATATTCCAGGCAACTGGCGTTCACCTCCACCTCTTGCTTCAGGTGAATGTTTAACTTATATTCCAACTCACCTGACATTCACCTCCATCTCTTGCTTCTGGTGAATGTTTAACTTATATTCCAACTCACCTGACATTCACCTCCACCTCTTGCTTCAGGTGAATGGATCCCGGCCTCTGTGCTTTAGTTTGCTGTGATCCCGGACTGCAGGAGGCAGAAGAGTGGTTTTGAGGAGCGTGGAAGAGAGGACAAAGTGTGTCGGTGTTCACACTGGAGATCCAATAGAGGCTGCTGGATGTGCATAGCTCTGACCGACTCGCAAATTTTCATTGAGGTGTGGAGCGATGATATCATGACCCTTGCACCCACGCTGCATTCCACACCAGTACTGGAACCTTGATGGACTGGAATGTTTGATGGATGAAGTAGAATGATTGATGAATGGAATGGAATGTTTGATGGATGGAGTGGAATGATTACTGGATGAACTAGAATGTTTGATGGATGGAGTGAAATGATTGATGGATGAAGTAGAATAATTGATGCATGGAAATGATTGCTGAATGGAGTAGAATGTTCGATGGATGGAGTGGAATGGTTGATGGATGGAGTGGAATGGTTGATGGATGGAGTGGAATAATTGATGGATGGAGTGGAATGATTAATGGATGGAGTATAATGATTAATGGATGGGATGAAATGTTTGATGGATGGATTGAAATGTTTGATAGATGGAATGGAATGATTGATTAGACCACATTTGTAGGCTAAGTTTACCCTCTCAATAAAATTAACCCACGAGATGTGCGTATTTCCACTGGTATTTTCACATCCCAGCTGAAGTAATTATAAAAAGCTTAATTTAAATAACCTAAAAATATTTAAATTTATTGATAAAGTAACGATGGTATCTTAATTTCTGTGTTACCTTAACTACAAACTCCAGAGGAATACAGGGCGTCCATAAAGTCTTTTATAAAAGTCTCTCATAATGTCTCATAAAAATCTCTCATAAAATCTCTTATAAAAGTCCTTCATAAAAGAGTCTCTTTTACAAACAGAATCCCTGAAACACAAATACAAGATGTGATTAAAAACTTTATTAAATACTGAATACAATAAATCAAATCTGAATATAATATTTTATCAATTGCATTTGTAAAAAAATTTAAAATAGTAAAGAGACTTTATGGACACCCCGTCTTTTAGCAAGAAAATGCATGGTGTGCGCACCCACACAAGTCTTTTGGTTGGGTTGAAAGCAACCGCTCCATCACTCTAGTTTGTGACGGAGCTGTTCGCACGCTTACTGACCAAGCGAGGGTTCAACATGAGTGGTAGTCTAAATCAAGAAGTGTAGTTATCTAAACTACCACTCCTGTTAATCTAAACCACCACTCCTGTTAATCTAAACTACCACGCCTGTTAATCTAAACTACCACACCTGTTAATCTAAACTACCACGCCTGTTAATCTAAACTACCACGCCTGTTAATCTAAACTACCACTCCCGTTGATCTAGACTACCACTCCTGTTTATCTAAACTACCACTCCTGTTGATCTAAACTTTAGATGTACAGGAGTGGTATTCTAGATCAACAGGAGTACTGTGTATACTGTGGTCCCGTAACACTGAGACACCCTGTATACTGTGGTCCCGTAACACTGAGACACCCTGTATACTGTGGTCCCGCAACACTGAGACACTCTGTATACTGTGGTCCCGTAACACTGGGACACCCTGTATACTGTGGTCCCGTAACACTGGGAAAGCATAGGAAGGCTTGACAAAGTGTGGTCTGGAGGAGCCCGTGTAGGACTCAAAAATATACAGCTTATACACTACAGAAGAAAGACCAAACAACCACAGCTGGAAGAAAATGCAGATCAATCACTCACAGATTTGTTGCATTACTGGGACAGTTGAGTTGTTCGGTTTCAATGGGATTTATTAGTTCACTGAAACTCGTTTTGTGAAATCATTTTAATGCCTTCATGGTATTAGCACAAAAAACATTCAGATTCTCGTCATGAACTTGGTGCTAAAAAACAAACGAAAGTTCTCATACGTTTAAATCTTGTGTGCGAACAAATACCTGATGTGGAACTTCACGAAAACTAGCGGAATTCCCTACGAATTTGAAGAAAACAAAATGTGAACACTCTACGTACAGCGAGGCTGTGTATTCTGTTTACAATTTAGCGCAGATGACGGAACAGTTTTCTAAAATTGTTGAGTTACAAGACTCGTACAGGTCAAGTCAGTTACTTTCAAAGAATGACAGCTGATGACTGGACAGAAGCTGGTGAACGAAGAAATCAAGTGTTAGACTTCAGTTTTTGGATGAAATCTCATTTTTCTGAGAAAATGTACGTTTGATTTCTTTTATTGTCTTCAAATCTGTTCGAGATTGTTTAAATTTTTAAGTCTGCATAACTGAAATGGGAAAAATAGATTTTATGAGAACTATGGACAGTGATTTCTTCTTGCTTGTCACCTACGTACATCACTTTCAGTACTCCATGTACAGTACTCAGTTCCATGTACAGTACTCAGTACTCCATGTACAGTACTCAGTACTCCATATACATTACTCAGTACGCCATGTACAGTACTCAGTACTCCATGTACAGTACTCAGTACTCCATGTACAGTACTCTGTACTCCAGCTACAGTACTCAGTACTCCATGTACAGTACTCTCGGTACTCCATATACATAACTAAGTAGTCGACAAGTAAGTTTTTCTCATTAAAATTAGGACTAGAAGCAACAATAACAAAAAAGGCTGCAAATCCCAACACCGGAATTCGATAAGAAAAAATTCAATTTTTCGATTTATTTTTACACTCAAAAACGAAACTTTGTATCCATTTTGCAAGAGAGGCCGCGCATGTGGCATTTCTCACGGTACTTTATTAAGACCAAAAACCTCGTAAAAGTTATTCCAGGGCTCTTTCAGTAAGAGCATGAATTAATTAAACCTCCATTCATCATAAACCGGAAAAATGGTTGCTGTCACTCGTCAGCCGAAAAAAATACAGTGGGTTCCCATGGTTCTTCTTGCACGGTCTATTGTGTGTACGTCTTTTCCGTTCCGTTTCCAGGTAACATTTTTTTATCTGGAGGCAAATTGTATGGCTCTCAAAACTAAGAGGTAAGTTGAACAGGTATCCAGACTCTGGAAAAATGACAAGAAACGAGTTCCAGCGTCAATGGCATAGCCGGAACATGGAATTTTGCAGGTGATGTGTTGCTTTTAAGAGAAAAAAGGCTCAGTTTCTCAGCGCTTTTGCAGCTTCGCAGGTAACAAGCCTCGTTAGAAATGCATTAAAGGATTGAGTTTTTGCAGTGGGCAGCCCATGGAGTTTGTAGAATTATTTCAATTTCAATTCTTAAGTTTCCTAAACTACGGCACAGATTCAGGTAAACTTCCTTTTTTTTGTCGGGAAAAATGCAAGCGCATGTGAGAATGCAACCGAAATGTATTGTGAAGAGAAAAATAAAATGAATTCATGAAAAGTAGATATGAAAACTGTTGTAATATCCCTTATGATTTTTTGTGGCTTTTGAATTGCGTGCTACAGGAGCATTACTACAAACATACTGGTAATAAATGTGTCTCATTGCAATACAGTTTGTATACATGGGACCATGTCAACTAAAGAAGAGATAGACGTACTAAAAAAACAAAAGATGTGGTTTCCAAATTTACAAAATTCTGTTTTACGAATTTTCTACATTGTGTTGTAATGGAAAACGATGGATTTTTATTTTCACTAAAATTAACTTAAATAATCCATCAGACAAACTTAATATCACGCTCCTTTATTTAAGTTCACTTTAAACGGATGTTAATGACTGCATAACATTTTTGAGCAAGTATTCAGAACTACTAGCATTCACCATTTGGATATCATAAAAATTAATTAATGAATTAATTAACATTGTATCACTGAATCTCAAGTAATTAATATGAACGAATTGATTTGCAGTAATTATTATATGAGTGTTAAATCCACATTTAACCTGCCATGTACACCAGTAAACTAAAGAAAAGCATGCCGTCTGGACGACGGAATCGTCGGTTTCGGGATTTAATTCCTTGCTCCACAAAAATAATTAATCCAAGATGCCCAGGACGAAGAAACGAATAAAATTCTCGTCTCTTCACAGGGATAAGGAAGGAACTCTGAAGCGAGAAATTTGAACAAGCACTCCTTTTATTGCAGTTTGTACTAGCCCTCTCAATTAATATTTGGAACCTACACTGACCCACTCAATCAATATTGAGAACCTGCACTGACCCACTCAATCAATATTTGGAACCTACACTGACCCACTCAATCAATATTTTGAATCTGTACTGACCCACTCAATCAATATTTAGAACCTGCACTAACCCACTCAATCAATATTTGGAACCTACACTGACCTACTCAATCAATATTTCGAATCTGTACTGACCCACTCAATTAATATTTGAAATCTACACTGACCCACTCAATTTATATTTGGAACCTGTAACCCACTCAATCAGTAGGAATGTCAAATTGTAATTTTTTACAATTTCCCTAATTCAAACTTTAAGCTATTTATGATATACACCTTACCCCCTACGTTTCCCTCACATTTATAGGTGAAAACAACGCTTTCTGCATCATAGAGTCCTTCAAATTAAAGTCTACGTTCTTTATATGTCTGCTATTACAAGCCGACGATTTTAGCTTTGGGTTTACTTGATTCTCTATTAATAAAATGTATCACGACTCATCGAGTAGTCAATGGCATTAATTAAAACGTTGTTGTTACCCTAAATGAGACTCAAAATAAGAAGATCGTCTTTTTTTTATTTCCATGAACTTTCATCGCCAGGACTTCGCTGACCGATACTACTGAGTATTGTTTTACTGATTAAGACACGAAAATAACCGTCAAAAAATATTGATTTACTAACTTTTTCTGCATATGTCTTGTTTATATCGAAGTCTGACTGTTCGTAGGAACACTAATGGTTTCGTGGCAAATTTTTGATGCATTTTGCATCAAAAATACACATTTCTCACATAAAAATAAATGAGAGTTTGATCCTGAATATTTCTGATACATGTACAGGGTGTGCTAAAATTATTCGATACATTTCTAGATTTAATGAAAGAGTAACAGAGAAAGGGACATGAAATGTATTTCTGTTTCTGAAGTGTACATACGAATATGCTACGATGGTTTTTTCATTTGTCAACATGAATTTTACAGGTAAGCATTGCGCTTTCAGTGTGAAAATATTTATAAATTTTAATACCCTCTACTGTATCAGATAATTTTGTAACACCCTGTATGAGAAGCAAAAAAATATATGAAAAGGGAACTAATGTATTTAAATAAAACTTAACACGTAAGATACATTTCAACATTGATTTTTTAAATGCTTCCTTGAAAAATCCCTAAGTGGTAGGGATTCTATGAACAGTAGGTGATGTAACAGCGATGTCTACAGTTACAGCTTTGAAACAAAGCATCACAATGAAAATGCACTAAAACTTCAACAAATCATTCACTTTGTAACAAGTTGCACACCACATTATGGTATAGTTTGAGTTTCCAGCAATAATGCTAAAATCCTGAATTTAAATATACGCGTCAGAGTGAAACTTTCACTTGTGATTTCTAATTGACTTGACAGCTAAATGCGGTGTGCTGAGCATTTATGGAATTTTATTATTATTGTAGGTGACTTGAAACTTCATTGCGTTTCATAAAATCTATAGTTGCATAGCAAAAAAAAACTAAGAAATGAAAACGAAAACTTTCAATATGTCACGAATTATCAAGATTAGAATATCAATAGAGATAGTGGGAGTTGTAGTAGACATAAAGTTATACATATCTACATCCACTTATTAATATAAAATGCTTTATAGCATTGGCCATGAACTTGATGATTGCACTATGAAAAAACAATCACAGAGCAAAACAGATTATTTTTTAAAAGCATCTGATCTATGCGATGAATTACTATTGTTAAAACTGCATAGCATTTAATGAGATTGAAAGTTACACAGCAGAGACCAACGATACATGACAAAAAAAGTGATCGTATCATGAATTACCAAAAATGAAATACAGATACATGCAAAGTGGAGAAGGTGTAGATCAAAAATTCTAAGTTCTTAAATATTAAATCATTATGAAAATTGATCATGAACTTTACTAAGGTATTGGTGCTCAATTTAATTCATTTTGATAAATCTAGGAGCATAACGTTTCGTATTTGAGAGATGAGCCGACATTTTTCCTGGCAGAGTCTCATGGACAGCAACTACATACATATGTATATTCCAAAGAAAAGATAGTTCAATATTCGTTTCAAATACCGTGGACTTTAAAGAAAATTTTGATATACGTATCAAATGGTGCGCTTATTCAGCTTACACCTGTACCAGGTTTAGTAGCTCATGTTTTTAAAAAAATGGAGGGGAAAGAACTCCATCTCAGTCAGGAAATTATGACATATTTAATGATATTTAAATTCTTTTTAACTCCAACATTTTACGACGAGTGATCATGTTTCCAGCGACTGTTCCCATCGACCTCGTTACGTGATGTGTAGATCCGTAGAGATAAATAAAGATAATCTGGAAATTCAAATAAATAATCCCTTCAAGTTTGCCGGTCTGCCTGGTGCCCTGTGTGACGAGCAGGAGAAAATTCGAGGGCTGCGTTGGACTCGAACCAAGGATCGGTCAGCACAAGTCATTCTGCTAGCCCCTCGACCCCAATTGAAACTTTTACTTAACCCTTTAGCGACCAAGTGGACTATTCGGTCGTCTTTCACGGTCTTTGGGAGAATTGTTCTAATAATTAAACAGTGAGCAATATGAGGTTGCTACTAGGTTTGAACGCGGTGGCATGTTACAGCGTCGTTCTTTTGGCTGCCTGGCTCTCAGCGTGCTTCATTGCATCAGTGTACAGACGGTCTTTGTGAGCTTAAATGTAGAAACTAGAAAACAAATTGGTCGCTAAAGGGTTAAACACGTGGCTTGTTAATTATAAGTACAAAGTAAACGTAACACATCGTTTATTGTAAAATGCGTTTCCCGGGATTATTTGGAAGTTCATTTTCCAGTAATGCCTAACCTAATACGTTATCACATGTTCAGTACTACTTGCTCTGTAAAAAATGTTGTTAGGGTGCCATGAAAATATTTTTAGGTATGTTCCAACCATTTTACAGCTTGCTCACGCAAAATCATGATATTGCATTTCATTTTGTTAAATTTCTGTTGTATTTTCAATTTCAATCATGTATCAATTACTTGAATTAGGATTTAATTAATTTTTGCAAATTTTGATGCATTTTAAGAGTATGTATGGATATAATTACAAAATTCAATATATTTTGGGTGACATTGCTGCTGTGTCGCGGCCAATCATCATTGTCAGTATTTTTCAGAAGTCTTCTAGCAATAATTATATCATAAAGCAGTAGACGTCTGTTTCAGACTCAAGTTACTACACGATATTGTTGAGTTTGCCTGTGCACGCGTGGTCAGTGCCGATTATGCTTAGATTCAGTACTAGTTTGTTCATGAGCTTTTTCGGAGTTACGGCTAGTATAAACCATAAAGGCTATTAAAAAATTAAAACAGAAGTTTCTTTACTGATATTCTTTATTATTTACCTGTGTTTCATTCATTGGAGCCAGCAGTATCTCCTGCAGTTTCAATATGTCTACTCTAGAGTCGTCAATTTCTTTTGTCTGAGATACACAAATGGCTTTTTGTGTCATCGTTAAAACAAACATCATAAAAAAAGCTACATGAGGCAATTAGCGATAATAGTTCTCTTCCTAAAATGATAGCAAACTTTCAGAAGAAATATCCCTCGATACTTGTGCAGCTCGTTCAAATTTAGTGCGATGGATCTATTGCAGAGCACATTTTTAAATAATAGGAATGAAGGGAAAATGTTACAACTCAGAATTGTTATCCGATTGGAACGATGACTAAAAGGATCTAGCTCTTCTAATGTTTCTGCAATTAATGTTGACAAAAAATCAAATATATAAATAAATAATTCCAGGAGTAAAAACCAAATGATAAAATGAAACTGTTAGAACTATGTGTTTCAAGTAAAGCTGCGGGGTATAACGATGCATCTTGCGCTAATCATTTTAATTAGGGAAGATTAAGGATTTTCTCTTTCAACTTTGATTGATTTTATTGACATAGATGCTGAAGTTTGGTTTGTGTTCAGTTGTATGAACAATTAAAATCAAAACTAAGAAACCGAAAGGAATATGAAATGTTGACAGCTATTTTACCTGGAAAATTTAGCTTAGGTAAACATGGAAAATCTTGTTCTATTTATAACAAGACAAAAAGTATTCATCAAAAAATTAGGACTTCAACCGACAGAGGGCAAAGTTTCGTTGTAACCGAAGTGCTAAGCGACTTAAAATTGTGCTTCCAGGTCTTTGGGTTTGAGTGCGTGAGCGATACGTAACAAATATCTAGGATTTTTTATTTGGGTATTTATATTAGAGGTTTCTGAACTTAAGAAAGCCATTGTTTCTCTCGTCCGTAAACCGGAAAATGTGATGTGGTAAGTGTGACTGTTTTCGAATTATCACTGTTCCCTTTACTACGTTTTACTGGTTGGAACAAAGGGAACATCGTAAACAAAAGAAAAAATTAACCTATCTTCAGACCTGGGATTGCATGGGTTAGTTTTCGAATCCCCGAATGAACACGATAAAGAAGGAGACTGCCTTTAAGTTAAGTTTTATTGCCTTTGAGTTGTCATTTAACAACAAACATATTTCCAGGGAATTTGATACTTAAGAAATGTAACAGCATTGGCTTTTAAGTTTCTTTACTATTAGGAAGCTTTTAATGTTTTCTTCTATGGCACCTAATTTTCTTTAATTTAACTTATTAAACTGGTTTCTATGTCAATAAATGCTTGAATTTAAAAGGATACAAGTAATTGGCAGTCAAAGTATGGATACATTTTTTTGGGGCACCCTGTAGCTATTAAGTGATAATTTTATTGAAAAATTTAGCTTGTGCTGTAAAAGATTTTTGGAGTGATATAAAATGAAATCTTTTTTGGTATTTTTTAGTTTGTGTCCCAATGCAGAGTTTAGGTAAACTTCTAACATTTATTGTATCAATATTTGTTTTAAAAACTTGCATCATATGTATTATCTACATATGCATTTATTTGTTTTTCTGATTATAGTGCTAATGTTTATTGTATGTTAATAATCTTTGAAGACTTATGATATTTTACAATTAATAATTTCAAGCATTACATTTGTAATATATGCTCAAGTAATTCTCTATGTACCTGGGAAATACCATTGAAAAGAGAACTGAAATTGTTTATTATAGATTTTTTTTTCACTTCAGGTTCCCAACATCTCAATGCTTATTGGAAATTAACAATAGAAGAAAAATAAAATAACATCCACTATGCTGTTTCTTTGCCTGTGTTAATAATTAGACTAACACTCACTGAAATATAGCTGATTTATAATCACTGTCTATAAAGTCTCTTTACTATTTCAAAAATTTATTACAAATGCAATTAATAAGATATTTTACTCAGATTTGTTGTATTACATTCAGTGTCTATTAATTTTTTAATCACATTTTGCATTTGTGTGTTTCAGGGATCCTGTTTGTGAAAAAGGTGCTGTTGACACTTTATGAGAGACTTTTTACAAGACTTTATGGACTTCCTATTTTTGGATTTGATGTTGAAGCCAGTGTTTGTATGAGGAAATGAATGCCATTACTTGAGTCTAAGCAGTGATGCCATCATTGAGTCCAAGCAGTGATAAGCTCCAACTAGTTGACCCTAAAATGGTAAAGTGATCCTGAGAGGTCCATTGTCAAATTTAATTTGATTAAAAAATTGTATTTATGAACCTCACTTAATAATATCAATAGAACAAGCATACATAACTCCTCTATTATGTAGTTTGAAAGAAAATTAATTGAAAAGTGACTGGACCTCATAGGCTCACCTAGTCTCTGATGCTGAGTATTTTTATTCATCATTCTGGGTTCATGAAAAGCTGTGCAATAGTTCCTCTCTGTTGCAAGAGTTTATCTTCAAGTAATAACTTGCACTGGATGAGTGCATCACAGAAAGTTAATGGTTAGGAGACTCCCTTGCAAAACACTGTTCACAGGGATCATTCTGTCAACTGTTTTAAGAATATTAATATTAGAAAGTTAATGATTTGGAGAATTCCTTGCAACAGACCATTGCAGTCTAATGTTGATGCACTATCCTCTCATCTCTATTTCAATTTAATTTTGTGTCACTCAATTATCATTTTTATGTGTTACATCTATTACCTTAAATGATCATCTAAAAATTTTCAGTGTTCTAATGTAAATAATTTCTTTCTTCCTGTTGTCAGATGCTCAGTTCAAGACAAATCTGAACTTTGGGTGCTTCCATTTTTCTCAGAATTTTCTGGGGCTTCCATTTAAATGGAGTTAAATATTTTCAAAGGAATGTCCCTATTCTCTACCTCTATATTATAAGCTTTGGTGTAGCTATTGTTTTGTTACAAATTCAAATGAAATGCTACAGATTTACATGGAAGGTATTTATTTTTTTTATTGTATAACTGTGAATAAAATGCAATAAATAGTAATTTATGTTGTATCACAGTGAAAAGTACTTGTTATTGAACTACTGTTGTTTTTGTTGTTTTCATTCATTGTACTGTTGTTATTGAACTACAGTGAATAAAGTGCAGTGTATAGTACTTGTATCTGTACCAATGTTCAGTGTTGCTCTACTTTACTGGTGTTCCACTACTTGTTTCACTTTGATCAGTTGTTTCACATATTGTTCCATATTGATAAGTTGTTTCCCTTCTTGTTTCACTCTGCTCAGTGGTTTCACTTTTTGAGATACTTGGCTGAAACATTAACACAAATTTTGATGATTTTTGTAACATACAGTTATATAACCAGAATGCAGAAAAGTTTCTATGTCTTGTTTGTTTAGTCTGATGAAAGAGCTGATTTAAATGTCTTTCATTTCAAGTATAGAATTCTTAAATGAGGAACTTCCATTTTATTTAGTGTAATTTGAAGGATATTTTTAACCCACATTTATTAAGTATTCACTTTCAGTTGACATATTATGTATTACTTGCATAGACCACTACTGCCACTGTAACTGATTGGAGTAGCCTATGGGGTTATGGGTTATTGATGCTCTGTGCCATCTTTATTTCTCAATTTTATTCCCTGTGAGATGCTGGTGAAGCGCTCTCTTCTTATACTCTGCACTATTTCAGGTGATATCAAAGTGGATTTATTGACATAACTTGAGATCAGACTTCATCCAAAATGCCTGTCCAGCAAGAAGACCAGACGGCTACCAGCATGCTGGAGTCCAGTTGTTGTGCTAGGCACCTGGAGACAGGAAGCAGGTGCAGCTTCCAGCTGAGGTCCAAACGTTTCACTCTTGTGAAACACAGGTACAAACTTCTGGAGGTATTTAGCACTGTATAAAAACAAAAACCAACAATCTTTATTTCCAATCAAGTACACAGTACATAGACATTTAGTACATTGGTTTTTCAAATTCTTAAGGTTAACATTCTTAGAGTAAGGATGATGGTGAGCTCCATGCAACGATCCTGGGATGTGTCCATGGGCGGGGAGTTGAGGTCTTACCGATAAGTGCGAGCTCACGGCGTGAAACGAGAAACAGCTCGTATTCATGGCCGGGTTTCGAACCCGCAGAAGTCTTTCTGCACAAGCAGAGACCCGATACAGAACACGGGCCGTAGACCACTCGACTACGGTGGCTGTTTGGAGTAGCCTATGGGGTTATGGGTTATTGATGCTCTGTGCCATCTTTATTTCTCAATTTTATTCCCTGTGAGATGCTGGTGAAGCGCTCTGTTCTTATACTCTGCAACTATTGCATTCCCTGAAGTACATAATAAACGTCGAGTGTTAATTGATCTCTGCAACGTGAAACTATCGTTTTGAATTGAAATAAAACTTGTATCATGTAAAGTACTTGATTGTATTTGTATAAAAGTGGATAAACCTGAACTGCTTACAACTTGTCACTTGTCAAATTTTTTACCTTATTCATGAATGATGGGTAGAAATCCATCACTGTCTATGACAATAAGCACTCGTGGAGCTATTCTAAGGGACCCTTGCTAAATTTCCTAAGAAAACGTTTATTTGTTAGACTATATTGTAAACGATGATTTTTAGTTCAAGTAAATCGCGAATCATGTGGTGAAGCCTGCAGTGCTGTTGTGCTCCTTTGTCCTGAGCTGCAAAGCTGCCAAAGTTTTCTACAGCCTTGAAGTTCTCTTTAAATTCCGCTGCGGTTTCGCGTATGTATTTCGTATTGCTGCTGTCTACTTTTTCAAACTCTAACTTCCAGGATGAAGAATGCACTTCCGAAAGAAGGTGTGTTCGGTGAAATTCTAGAAGCTACGGTGCAGTTTCCTGTTGAGCCTTCGTTGCACATAAGCTTAAATGGAACTGGTGGCAAAAGAAGAGATTCTAGTTTCAAGCGAGATGTAAACTTGGCCTCAAGAATATGGACAAACTCTTGTACAAAGCTAGCAAAAGCGGTGAAAGGGAACAATATTCCAAACACTGAGGATATGACTGAAGTCGATGCACTGAACACAGACGCGAATTTAATGTTCAAAAATTGCAACTCTGTAAAGTCATTGTCTCCTTTATCTGCTAAAGTTGATCAGTGGCTTGAAGCGTCATCAGATTCCCTTAATCATGGGCACATCAAGTCGCCTTCGAATGGCAGTATTCTGCCAAAATCTTCCATTGGTTCTTTTGTACTGAACTCCTTTCGTAGCTTCGGTTCATGCAGTGAAGCCCGAGACCCTGCTCTGTATGGTAATTGTCGTCAAACTCAGCATGATGACGTGGTTAGCAGTGTGTCATCCGACGAATGTCTTTCTCAGCGATCCTCTTTTTCTACCAGACCAAATAGAGACTCCTCCAGCGTGAAGACCGTTCCAGCAAAGAGTGCATCCAACTCAAGACGTTCGTCTGTGCAAAGTGTGCACTGTGCAGATGTACAGAACGCTGAAAATTCTAGGCTAGATTTCGGCGAGATACCGACCAACGAGCAAAATTTCATAGATTCTGAGATATTTTTACGCCTCGGGCGTGAAAAAGAGGCGGAGTTTCCTTGTGGTGCTCCTCAAGGAAAGTTAGACTCAAAAGAAGGTGTCAACTTACCACCTGCTGAGCATAATGGGTGGAATCCCATCAATATTTTTCATCATAATGGTGTAAATGATCAACCTGTAACAACTTCAAGGTTGAAAGAGCGGGTTAAAAATACGCCTCTCGTGACTAAACCATATGACGTTGTAGTTTCTGAGTCTCGTAATAGCGAGCCAATTTACTCTTCTGCTGATGAACTACAAACAACTTCCTCTAATCTGCAAACCCGACTTGAATTGAGTGTCAGGCTGGAGCAGCCTTCTCGAGACACTGCTACAGTCATTAAATCGCCAAGCATTTTAAATAACCCAATAACTAAACCAAAAGAAATAAAAGTTCCGGAAAATAATAATGCTAAAATAACTTTGTCAAGAGAAACATGTTCATCAAAAGACACGTCAATGAGACTAGATCGTCCTTATCGCGTGTACTTGTGTGGTGGTTTGCCGCTGCCAACGGTTGACATAGTGGTAAACAAAACTACTATGGCGAAATCTCTGAATAGAAGCGTCCTCCAGGTCCTTGAAAAGTCTGGCTCTGTTTCCTTGGCCACTCGCCTCCAGGCCTACATGTGGCCCGTGGTATCCCGTGGACAAAATGTCATAGCTGTAGGTGAACGATCTGGTGGTAAGACTACGGGATATATCTTTCCTCTGGCATCCCTCCTACTCGACATGTGGCCATGCGTGCAGCAAGAAGCTAGCGTAAGAATAGGTAGTGTGGCTATCATAATTTGCAATGGATGGCGAGCAGTACAGAGAGTCGGAAACGAGTTTTCACGATTGCTAGCGCCTCACAAAATCCGTGTTGTCACGGCATGGAGCGGCTCAGGTTCTAATTCTCTGAACGAGATCCAGAAGGAAATATATCGAGGCTGTGACGTGCTAGTTTCAACACTTCCATTCTTGATGCATCTTGCAGGAATCCAACGTGAGGAAGACGCCGAAACAAGAATCCAATTTGATCTTCTCTCGTACTGCTTCCATCTTGTTTTTGATGACGCCGATGTCCTTTTAGACTCTAGGGCTGAAGATGTGAAGATCGTACTGCGGGAATGGGCTGTCAGTCGTTCGAAGAATCAGACCTCTCACTTTTGTCAACAGTTGATCATTACGGCGTCTTCGTGGACCAAGTATATATGTGAACTTGCAGAGTTCCTCTTCCCACTCATGGAACCTACATTAATGATATCTTCGCAACTGGAGGCTGCAAAAGCTGCTGGCGTTCGTTCTGTCGTAAATATCACTCATTGCTCCGATGATTCTTCACAACAGAAAATACTCGGAGACGTTACGGAACTTGTTATAGATGGTACCAGCGAGAAGAGAATTATTATCTTCGTGCGGCATTACAGCGATGCCCGTCAATTGAAGAAATTACTGGAGAGCCGCTGTGTATTCTCAAGAGTGGCGCATGGCAGACTTCATACATGGCAGCTACAAGAGGAAGTCAAAGCGTGGAGATCTGCTGATGCTGGCAAAATTTTGATAGTCTCAGATCGTGTTGTACCTCTTCTTCTCCAGCATGACATTCGAGATGCATATATTATCGTCCACACGTATGTTCCTAATACGAAAGCAGAATTCACCCAGCGATTTTCGTTTCTGCTGGACAATTACAGTGAACCTTTTAAATCAAGCCACACTGCAGCATTGGATGCACCAGTTTGTTTCGTAATGCTGGATGATTCGTCTTCTCTTTTGCCTCCCTATCTGTTGGAATGCTTGGAGTACCTCAACACCGACATTCCACTTGAAGTGAAAAAAAAGTTTGCCAAATGTGAAAATCGAGACATTCCCTTATGCCACTACCTGAAAGCCTATGGTTCCTGTCCATCTGTGAACCTATGTGTTTGGCGGCACAAAATCATCGAAAAGGATCTGCTATGCCAACTACCACAATCTGGGATAGTCACTGTAGATATTGTCAAAGTTCTCAATGCTTCCAGGTACTTGGTTCGGCTGAACCAGTTCAGAATAAAGGTGGACTGCGCTTTTGTGGATCTGAGCGAAAATTATTTCACCCTATTCATGACTTTGCAGAGTTTTTGTTCTGATGAGAGCCGCTTAACAAAATTCGTGAAGCCTGGACGCGAAGATAATCTCTGCTTAGTGAACTACGAGTCTGTTTGGGCACGAGCTAGAATTCTGAAGCACCGACAACTGCCTAACATGGTGAGAGTTCCGCTGTTTCTCATTGACGAAGGCACTGAAATTGTAGTGGACGTTTCTGAACTCTACGAACTACCTCTTGAATTCTCTAATTTACCTCAACTGATTGTGGAGGTTTACTTGTGTAAGGTTCGTCCCTTGGATGACATCGACTGGACCCAGAATGCCAATGTGTTCGTGGAAACCATTTTCAACGAAGCAAGAGGTGGTTCTCAGTTCACTGGCACGATTGCAACGTCACTGTCACATACGCTGTGGCTCAGTCCTCTGGTAGAGATCGTAAAAGTGGAAGGTTCACTTATACGGAAAGAATCTATAAGAAGTCAGTTGATTAGGCATGAGTACGGCGCTGCTAATGAAGAACATCTGGACCTGCTAGAAAGGCAGCTGCAGGTGGTGAAAGCACGGCAAAATAGTCGAACTGCATCCTGGCTGGATCACTGGACTCCAAACAAAAGTAAAGAGAGCTCTGAAGATACGGAAATAGCACTTCGAACTGTTGGAGGAAATATTCCAAATGGCAAGAGACAGCACATCGGAAAGTAAAATATTTTTTATAAGGCCATCGAAGAAAGAAGAGTAACAACAAGACTTTTAAAAATTGAACGAGTTAAATGTAATGAAAATAGAGTGTTTGTATTGTATTAATTATTTGAGCTGCGTTATGATACTACTGTACTAGGCCGACCAAATAACTGATGAAATAATCACCGTTGTTGAATTTGCATCGATCTTACTTCATTCAATGGCAGTCTAGCTAGTAAATTTACAATTGTCCAATGCTATTGTGTGTTTTTATTGATGTTACCTGCGTTGTCTTGTATGTCTTCAATTCTACTGTAGAAGTCCGTTCAGGCCTTGTGTCTAAAGCGGATGTGTAGGAGAAAGTAATCTAACGGCTTAGTAATTATATTTTTGCGTGTGTACATAAGTTCTTGTATTCTTTGTTATTTTGTCTTTTTATTTTTGCTCCTCCCTTTTTCCTTCTTTTTCTGTACAATTTTCTTGTTTAAATCTCCTGGTAGCAGCCGACGAATATGGTGAGTTTCCACGGGCATCTAAACCCTTATTGATTCTTAAATTGTAACCCAGCAAAGCACAGGGTATGATGTCATACAGTTCCCAATAATTGCTACTGTCTCTTTGTCATAATTATTTAGTAATAATTTTTCTTGTGCGTTCAGTGTAACTTGTGCAGTATAAAGCCAAGTCACACATTGATTCAGCTTCAACCCGTGACGGCTTCTGTAGCAGAATTTTCTATAAATCTGTACTTTTCCTTTGGTGTTAATCTGCATAAAAGGCTTCTTAGTGTAATCCTTATTATAGGCGTATACGCAAACTTTCTTTCGCTGTGAATTGACGAATAACATAAACTTGAATTAACCAAATTTCTCAAACTTCTGCTGCTGTCAAATACTCCCAACAACTGCAGCAGTAGTCTCAACTCCGTGCCCGTAGCGGATCACGAGCAGTACCTTCTACAGGGTGGCGCATAAGTAACGCACCCTTTTAAAAAATTAATAATAAATAAACTATGAAAGGTATAACGATGGGGATAATTGCAAACGATAGAGGAACTCTTAAAGTTTATTTACATGTCGTATCCTGTCTACAGATACCCAGTGTATATTGCGGTAATACTTTATTTATTATTAAATTTTTAAAAGGGTGCGTTACTTATGCGCCACCCTGTACAAACCCCAGTATCTGCTGTAAACAATCAACGGAAGGGCTGTATAGAGATGGTACTTCTTGAATGTTATTTGCTAATTCTATTGCCGAGTGTTCCAGTATCCTGACCAATAAGGTATTCGTGTCACCTCTACGTTTTGGAATGGGACGAACATCTTCAAGCCACAATGCCTGGTGGAAAGGGTCAGTAAAAGGTTGTATAGACGTACCACTTCTTCAGTAATATTGTCGCAATTCTGCAGCCTTGTGTTCCAGTAATGTGGGCAACAAGGTCTTCGCGTCACCTCAGTGTGTCGGTGTTAGTCTTAGTGTTTTGTAACAAGAGTTCCCACGTGTGACTCTTTGGAAAGTAGAGAACGTCATGCAAAAGGACACTCAAGTGTAAAGTTACTTTGAATAGGCATTTGAATGAGTTTACTATATTATTACTCTGTTTTAGACTAAGTAGTTAGTTTTTTTTCGCAATGTCCTTGTTTTTATGGTTTAATATTCGCAGGAGACTCGTTTTGACGTATAAAAGAAAAAAATATTTATATTAGAATCCTTATTGTATCATTCGAGCAAACTGTTCATTATTGCCTCGAATTTTCTTCGCACTCATATCAACATGATTTTAGTTTTAGTTATAAAAAACTGACTCATATACATAGAGCTTACATTTCTACATGTCATTCTCATTTTCTGCCTTCATTTGTGTTCGGTAGAAAAATCCTAAGCTACGCGAGTTGTAGATTTGACTGAAAAGTTTCGACACGTGTGTTCTGGATAATTAATAGATCTTACCAATAAAACCAAACAAAAGAACTTCAGGTTCGACAAATTTTTTTCAAAGAGAACTTGTGTTTTGGAGTACAAGTTCTCGATGTATTTTCCCCGTTCGCCTCACAGCAGCCAAAATAAGGACATGATGGCAACACGCATGGAAAGACCTGGATTGTTGCAGCGCTGTCGCTAATGCAGTTGTAGTTGTGCTACACGACGTGACACCAGCATGTGAGCTGAGAGTGACAGGTCAAACGTTTTGTGTTGATGCTGCAAATTTATTTTTTTCTCGAGTTTTCTAGTGTAATGAAACCCAGAATTGGATCACATTTTATGCATATCCTCTTTTTCTTTTCTTTCTACGGAGAACTGGGGAAGTTTTGCATTGGTTCTGATGTTAAAATTTGTAAACTTTCTGTATCAAAATAAACAGACTATCGTGGTTCTATGTCCATAGTGGTGAACAAATCAAAGGTTCGATGACTCTCAAAAGGCTCCCGTTTATCGAGAGTTGATTTTTTACTATGTTTTTTAAGAAGCACTTGTATCTCTCGGGGAAAGAATTGACCAAAAGTGTTGGTTATAATAATGTTGAATCTTTGGTTGGCTTCTTTTAACTTTTGCCACGTGTGTTTTGTAAGGCGAAATGAGTATCAAGCCGCATGAAGCTTGCAGTTGTAAAGACATCGTAATTAAACTCAAGAGCAGATGATCAACTTCTTAGGAAATTATCACAAGTTTACCGTGTTATTTATTACGGACGTGTTTCAATTCGTCACGTTCGATTTTTGAGCTATGACTTTCAAGTAGAATATTTGGGGGATTTTTGGAAAGTTTTTTATAAAATGTTTGTAAAAGCTGTTTTATTTACAGAAATTAGTCGGATCTTCTACTTTTCGTATTTGTAAGCTTTGATTTCGTAAAGGTAAGGTTTTTTTGGATGCAGACGATGAAATTACTGATTCATTCGTTGTTGAGTGCGTAAAATACTGAATTTCCCTTTAGGATTTTACAAAACCCATTGCAAATTCAGCAGTACTGGTTCCTTGATTTATTTTTGGGATCATGTGACTCTAGTTTTGGGAGACGTAAAGAATATTGTTTAAACGATCATTTGTGTTCAATCAACTTTTCTTTTCACTTCACTTCAGTTTTAAAAATTATCTTCGAGTGACACGGTGAAAACAAACTGTTACTCTTCGCATAATTTTTGATTATTGTAAATAGCACTTTCTCGTTTTCTGTTGTTGCTGTGTAGCCCTCAGACTGCTTATGTCCTACATGTGCGTGCTAGCCTCGTGTTGCACTTTATTTTGTTTGTTTCTTGTGTGATATTGAAGCTCATGCGTGGATGTAGTTCAGGTTTTTACGATAGGATGCTTTACGATTTCTGCTGTGTATCTATTCATTTGTTGGTATCACCTGTATGTCTAACTCGTTTCCAAACTTAATGTAAAGTAACTAAAACAAACAAAACGGTGTATTTCCAGTAAAATTAGTACATAAGAAATGTAACCACTGGTTTTTAAAGTTTGTTTTACCAAGAAACCCAATTTTTTCTTGATTTGTTTCCAGCTGTTCAATCGTAGGCATGGCTACTATTTGCCTACCATGGAGTGTTTCATACCAAAGGATTTTTTACTGATAAGACGTATGAGAATTCAATTATTGTACATATCATGTTTTATACATCAACTTCTTTGAAGCTCTTCAGTTTTCCCGAAACAAAAGCATTTTTGAATTTATTATTTCAGTTATATGTTTTTCCCCAGTACTACCAGCATAAACGTCACTGTTGTTTATTTAATATCTGTTTCTTCAGAATTTTGATGATAATTAGGCTTAGGAAAGCATCGTAGTCTCATGTATCGACTTGTATGGAGATTATCATTCTTGTATGAAATTCTCATCAATATTTCAACATTTCTCGCGTATTTAATTACAAAATGTGAGGCTTAATTCTATTTTTAGGTTTCGCTTCAATTGTGGGAACACAATCACCGTTTGTGTTATTATCAACCAATGTATTCGTATCATTTAAGGATCTTAACGATAAGGCATTTAAAAATGCAATGTTGAATATTTTGTGTGTCATCGGATTTGAAATAAACTTTCTTCCTGCTTTGAAGGAAGGTATGCTGATGACAGCTTCTGTCCAGTTTAGCGTGTGTATGAGAACGTTAACACTGTCAGTCTGTCACTGTAGCAGTGTTGAGAAAATGTTTAGTGATTAGTAACAACTTCCACACTCAAAACGTAACAGATTAGACAAAATCGTAACAAATTCGATAAAAACGTAAGAAATTTGAAAAATTCCCAAAGACTTTCAGTATTTTTATACTAAAATCCTTTTATGCATTGTTGCAACTAGATCCTAAACTCGTATGCGGTTATTGAACATATAAATTTTACATCATGCGTTACAAAAGTATTAAAAGTAACAACATGAATATTTATAGGCAAAGAGTAACACTTTCGTTGCGAACGTAACAATTCTGGTAACCCTGCACTGTAGCTGAGTGGTCAGCGATGTATTGCCTGGTCCCTGGTTTCGAGGATACGTGTCTATATGTGGCCCTTGAGTTTCCTCTGCTTGTGACGCATGGACCGGGAAGGCTGACTAACTGAAATCACTTACTGACTGCTTCCTCGAACTTGCAGATAATCGCCCGTGTTCCTACGAGCCTCTACCTCACGTCACGAGATGGACGGGAACATTTGCTGCAACCATGATCACTAGTCTTGAGATGTTAGCGTTAAAAATTTAAAAATCCCTTGTATATATCATGCATACTTGACTGGAATAAAGTTTTTTGCCTGTTGCGAGCTTTAGATTTACTTGGGTTTACGTTCAACATGCGTGTCGTGCTTGTAAACACTTGTTCTAGCAGGTGCATCTGCTCGTGGATTTTTCTGTTTCTTGTTTTTTGCAGTCCATGTTTTTAGGGTGGTTGCGCTCTGTCCTTCAGTATAGTAACTTTGCATCCCTGGAAAATCTTTTAGAAGCGGCAAGTTGGCTGCCTTCTTGTGCGGTACAAACGAATATTTAGAAATAAGAGATGATTAAACGAAAACTTGAATCCTGAATGACAGCAGTGACGTGATATAAAATAAGCTTTAGCTTAAGGAAGATCAATGTTTTAGCGTTCAGAAATAAACTCTCAATTTTGAGAGCATAGTAAGTTTATATTTCTAAGGGCTGGAAACCGACATTCAAATTTTTATAGATCGGAAATAAGAAATGTATCGTTAATCCCACATCGAGTACTGCTGTATCTATGAAAGGCAGCTCAGGTATTCCCTATGGAAAGCACGGGACTGCAGTAACAACCCCAAGAGGAGCTCGAGAGTACTACCTATACTTCGAATAGTTTAAAATCTCCAACAAATGCTAAGTGACATAACTTATCAGCCTTCAGAACAAATGGTTGGTTTCTTGAATATTTGGTTATTGATATACTGATTCTGTTCCATTTACGACTAGCTCGCTATACAACTCAAACCTGCGACGTCACGGTTATGCAATAATTGTTGAAGAATTGGCTTGAGTTACAAAATTGTTATTACTGTATTACAGTATCATCGAGTTGATAAATGGCTGGGGATGTTATGCTGATTTTAAGTAAACTGCTGCAGGTAACAACATAGAAATTGGGTTAAGAACGTCAGCCTATCGAACGCGATTACTAGAATGGTAAATTCACTACGTGCCTAATGCACAGTGGTAATGTACAAGCAAGGAATTATTTATTCTGAACACAAGGATTTTTTGGGCTAATCAAAATATAAGGCGTCACTTGCATGACAGCAATTAGGACATAAAGTTATCTAAACACACTGTTTAGTAATGAAAATTATGTTTCAATCTCACCCGTCAGTGAGATAGTAAGGACTAACATTTATTTTATTAACGAGCATCTACTTTGAGGGGAAGCGTAGCAGGCGGAATAGTCACTTGGGCCATCATCCCTACTCTTAAAATTCTAGCATTAAGAATGATAAATCCATACCTTTTACTTGATTGAGAATGAAGTTTCTTTTCTTCAGCTGTGGCCGGAATCTGGCCCCTGACAAGTTGTGCCAGTTTGCCATCTCAGTTGATATGTCTTAGAAGAAAGTAGCGGCAAATTCGCTAAGGCTGGCAACACTCTTGTTCGGATTTGCATGAGGCGTACGTAGCATGCGGGTTCGTTGCTCTGAGTCAAGAAAGAGGTGAACATGTGAGCCCACACAACAGACAAGTGGTAAGCGACTTTCATTTCTGATCTACGGTCTCTACTTTCGAACTATGGAGCGATTCGTGTATATTGTCTGTGACGCTCTAGACCAGGCTGATCATCAAGTTCACCTAGTGCACCTGAGCAGCATCATTAGTTCTGAGATGCTAGCGTTAAAATTTAAAAATCTGATCCCAATACATGCATTTATTGTATGGCATACTGAAATTAAGTTAATGTATTTTTTATTTACTCGTAGGCGTACGATGCAAGCGCTGAAAGATAACAATAATAATATTCTGGATATGACATAATAACCTCAGAAAGCTTGTTTGATAGAGAAGTACTTCCAAATAACACTGTAAAACATGGCTTGAGAGTTTCACAACTTATTTTAGTTTTTCATTATTCATTGATTTAGTTTTGCACCAATAAATATCAACTAAACTAAAAGGAGTAAAATGGAAGCAGAATTCGATTGTAAACCTATTATTTTAGTAAACACAACAGTTTCTACCCACTAAATAAACAATGATTTAAAAATATAATAATCTCTCTTCTCAATTGATAGGACTAAATGTGTACTGAACCTCTCATATAAATAGTTGTCAATTAGCGTACAACATGAATTCACATTTTCTATTTCACGTTGTGTGTTTGTAAACAAAAATCCATCGTGCTACGAGAGCCTCCAGCTGTTGCAACTTCCATCACTCAATACAGGCATTAGACATTTTTGGTACAGTGTAGTGATTGAAATTATAAGGTTTGTAAAATTGAGGCTGATTGTTCATGTGAAAATTCTGATTTGTTTTGAAACATAGTGTATTAACTAGTGTTCAGTGATATAATGAAGAAGGCGCAGTTCATCCGTAGACTTACATTTGAGGGCCAGCTTTGGCTGGAGCCTTTATTTTGGATACGATGTACCCTATCTGCTTCCAAAGTCTAATTTCTAATCTTTGAACTGCAGTCTAATTAAAGATTGTTTTGTCAGTACTAGACAGTTCCTGTGGAAATTCCACGATTTAGATTTGACTAATTTGAAATTATGAAGATGAACGTATTAAAGATTTATGACGAATAATTGTATTTTGAATGAATATATATTATTAATGTATACAGAACTACTATACTGTATCTTATCTAATGATTACATGACCCAGATAGTACCTTTTGAAATTTCTTTGTATAAAAGTGATAAAAATTAGGATCTATGAAAGAGAATGCCTTTTTCAGTTTTACCTGTGGTACCATCAGAATCAGAATATTTTTATTCAATATATACAGAACTTTCATTTTGCATCTTACTTAACGATAACATGGCCTTGTGAGAGAAAAAAGTTAATAATGGAACAAATGGGGTGTTTTATAGTGATCCGGTGCCTTTGGTATCTACAATACAATGCATGTAATACATGCATACCCTCTCTGATTTCAGTTCAATACTTTTTTTTCAGTAATAGATAGGAAGTAATGGGATGGACACACATACACAGATACACAGGGAGATACGTAGTCAATTATTTATGTAGATATATCTTGTGTCAGTGAACTGTAACTCTGTATATGTTCTGTTGCAGTGTAGATAACAAAAAGGACAAATTTTGTCTCTGATATCTAGTGCATTGTATATTATCTCCATTTGATTGTCACATTCTGTAGTGTTGTCAGTCTGCTGAGTAAGTTAGTGCATCAAAGGAACCTTATCAGGTTTCTTTATTGTGGGGCTTTTATCTGAATTTTCTTCAAATTGAAGGTAAGGTTTAAAAATGTGACAAATTCACTTGAATTTTCAGAGACAAAGTCTTGGGACTTTGAGTTTATTTTTGAAGCCAAAAATTATCAGTAATATGAGAATTTATATCCACTCTATGAAGTTGTTTAGCCAGCCTGCAGTACTTGGGGTGCATGTGTAGATGATATAAATGTGCAATAAATTATATGACTGCCAATTCTAAACTGTATCTTAAATCTGGGTTAACTAACCATGAGCATGTGTATTATTGTTAATAGAATTAAAATAAATGCATTGCCAAGAAGTTCATGATGGAAGTTTATTTTTATGTGTCAAAGATCACTATTATGAATTAAATATAAATAAAATAAATATAATAAATTTTTTCTACTTGCTGTAGTGAAGATTGATGAATAACAGATCTTGTAGTACTTCAATTACATTCAGGTAATCCTAATATGTGCTTGGTTTATGACAGTACTGATCAGAACACTATTCAATCATCTCAAAAATAATTTTTTTATTTGTAGAAAATATTTGTACCTCAGAACTTTGAAATAAATCTGTGTGTATAAGCCTATGCTGCAACCTCTATCTTGTAGTGGTCAGAAAACTGATTGAAAATCCAGTTTATGTATATCATTTTGGACTTGGTGTCATTTCTTTTTCAAGATTGAATTTTTGTTGTAAACTTGGTTCATTTATTCCTACCAGCCTATCATTAAAATTTTCAGGTCTTGCAGGTAAAGCTAAATAGCAGTTTTCTACCTCAGCATATAATGTTGCAGTAGAAATAAATATGGACACAAAATCTCAGGCTTGAGTTGTGTAGCTTTAAAAATTTTGCAGCTGCTTCAGGCATAGCTAATGCAATGTTTTAAATAATGAAACATATCATTTAGTGTTAAAACATCCTTTGTATAGCATCATGGAATGTAATTTGTTACATTTGGAGAAAATAAATCATGAATTGCATATCTAAAACTCCTCAAGGTACTCAGACCTTCTAACACAGGCTGATAACTCCACTTCATTCTGTGTTGTTTTGCTTGGTCTTTTGTTAGAATTTGGGATAATAAAGTTTTCACTTTTTGTTTCTGTGGAAATTAAGCAATAAATGAGAAGTAGTAATGAAGTGAGTTATTCTGTTCAAAAAAGTTTATTTGGTTTTCAGATACGATGTCCAATTCACCAACCCCAACGCACGTGGACGAGGCACTGAGGTGGCTGGTACACGACTACATTGATGATGCCATCTTAGGTGGGCAATATGAGGGTATTGTATAGGCTCTTTTCCTTAGTAAATGTTAAGCTTGAGTTAAAGAAAGCTATATTTCATTTGACGAGTTCTTAAAACATTACTTTTATGCTTGCTTGGTTTCAGTTTAAATGAAAGTATTCCTGAAAATCTTCATTTAATGTGTAGAATTTCTTTCCAATATAAGAAATATCAAATACTTAATTAATCTGCTTGCCTAAGTTCATGTATATAAAGTTTCTAGAATAGAATAGAATGAGGCTATAGGAACGAACCTTCTGGCCCGTTCTTGGGTCGGATAATTACTTCGATAATTATTCGGTTGTTTTACCCAAGTCCCATGCCGTATTTCTAGCCGCGTCAACCATGTCGGCAGCGGGATTCGAACCCGGGTCTTCCCGCTCGCAAGCAGATTCGCTCACCAGTCGACCTAGCTGGTTCTAAGTGATATACGTTTTTTCCAGGTCTAACATTTGAGGTACACCGAGCTCTGAAGGCTGGACTGGTGGAGGCAGAGTTGGGGGATCGCACAGATGAAAACCAGTACCTGCAGGTGAGGGTGAGATGTGCACTTCTGGAAATGTTAATAACTGATCACCAATTTGTTACTTAACAAGACAAATGCAGAAAATATTGAGATATACTTTAGTTATACTCTTGTTGATATATCACCACCAAATTAAGTACACTAGAAGCTAGAGAATATAATCCAATTATTAGAAATTAATTAGGAGATAGTCTGTAGAAATATTAAATACAATTGCAGTAGATGTTCAGCTATTTGAAGTTTAGAATGTTTGTGAAGCAGTTATTAAAATGAATTATCATTTTTAAAGTAGTGGTACTCATATATTTCTGGTTCATCATTAGTTGTTAACATCCTGATTATTTCTCAGGATATTGATACAATGCATTTGACAGCTGGTCTGAAATGCTGTAACTCCTGCACCACACAACCTCCATGAGGCCTTGCTGCAGTGTCTTATTAAAACAAATTGATACTTGTATTTATAATCTTGATATGTAGTCTTTAAACCCAAGTACTGATTTGCCTGGTTATGAAAATCTTCAAGCTCATCATGCTGATGTAATCCTGATGTCATAACCCTGATGTTGTAATCCTGATGTCATAACCCTGATGTTGTAATCCTGATGTCATAACCCTGATGTTNCTCAGGATATTGATACAATGCATTTGACAGCTGGTCTGAAATGCTGTAACTCCTGCACCACACAACCTCCATGAGGCCTTGCTGCTGTGTCTTATTAAAACAAATTGATACTTGTATTTATAATCTTGATATGTAGTCTTTAAACCCAAGTACTGATTTGCCTGCTTATGAAAATCTTGAAGCTCATCATGCTGATGTAATCCTGATGTCATAACCCTGATGTTGTAATCCTGATGTCATAACCCTGATGTTGTAATCCTGATGTCATAATCCTGATGTCATAACCCTGATGTTGTAATCCTGGTGTCATAACCCTGATGGTGTAATCCTGGTGTCATAACCCTGATGTTGTAATCCTGGTGTCATAACCCTGATGGTGTAACCCTGATGTAATTCTGATATCATAGCCCTGATTTTGTAATATTAGCTTAGATATCTTAACACCATAACAATTAAGAAATTATTTTTATTGATAGAAATATTGTGCAAATAATCACTCATCTTTCCTGGTTTGTTATGTGACTTCACCTAACTTCTCAATGAAACATTTACAACATACGAATAAAGTAAATTTGTTTAGGGAAGCAAAAAGTGAAGCATTAGAGACGTATATTTGTCTCTATTCCACTTACCCTGTGCAATAAAAAGAAATAATGGGAACAGATATTGATCATCTTTTCGTGCTGGGGAGAACACATCTAGGGACTGTTAAGTGTTTTAAAAGGCTCATGTGTTCCCTCCATGACAGTTTTTCAAGTGAAATTATAGGACTAAAATAACTTTTCACATCGAGATCTCAAGTAAAACTATTTGATTTCAGGTGAACGTGGAAGGTTTGGACGTCTTTGGCCAGGCCCCCATCAAGAAGAGCCACGAGTGTGTGTGTCCGAACTGCAGTCGCAGTCTCGCTGCCAGCAGGTATCTGTTCAGGCGGGTGCTTGCTTATGGCTGGTGTTATGCCTGCTATTTAGGCTACTTAACTGCAATCTTGCTGCAACTAGATATCTGTTTTGGGATGTGCTGCTTACAGCTGGTTGTTGGAGGTAACTGGGAAATAACGAAATCGGAACTGTATTTCCACTACAATGGAGGCAAATTGAGTTTAGGTATTTTAAAACCCTTAGTCTGATTGCTCACTAATGTTGTGGGTTTATGCCGCAGTGGTTAAACTAAGACTATAATAATAGTAATTATAATAATATTGTGGGTATATCGAGCAGCAACATCCCCTTGTCTGACTGTGCTTCTCTGCTGAAGTTTCCACTGCATGCTGATAAGGACTACACATTCTTTTTAGTATTACCAACATTTCTACGTTTCTGATTCCGGCTTGTTTTTTATGTCGCGCATTTTTCCTTTGTGTTTTCATGTTTTTACACCTTGTAGAGGTTCTCAGTATTGCCTTTAGTTTCGCACTTACCTACACTCAGATGGTGGCTTGGTCCACTTATGGGTTTTTTTGCTGGCATAGTTTTGTGCTGTGTTGTGCTATGTTGTACTGCTCATGCCCTCTGGAGAGTCGAGTCCTTTCAAAAAGAACGAATCTTGGTGGTGCCTTGTTACTTTATCATACATCCAGGCTGTGAGCTATGGAGCTCTGTCTTTCAATTCTTTTATTGAAAGCATAAAAACACCCCACACCTCGCCCTCTTCCTGCTCCCTCCTCACCCCTCTTCCTGCCCCTCCTCACCCCTCTTCCTGCCC
>VCRD01004571.1:6798-31788 GCA_006783055.1 Trinorchestia longiramus
ATGTTACAAACTTACTGCAGAGGAAGTGTCACAGTATGTTACAAACTTACTGCAGAGGAAGTGTGATAGTATGTTACAAACTTACTGCAGAGGAAGTGTCATAGTATGTTACAAACTTACTGCAGAGGAAGTGTCACAGTATGTTACAAACTTACTGCAGAGGAAGTGTGATAGTATGTTACAAACTTACTGAAGAGGAAGTGTCATAGTATGTTACAAACTTACTGCAGAGGAAGTCCTATGCTACCCACTCCTCTCTATCGTGTTCTAACTGGCAGGTGATCACCAGCAAGTTGGGCCACTTCAAGTTGCGTGGTCTGGAGTTCAGTGAGTTGAGTAAGGCAGGCGGACACCTCTCCTGCTGTAGCATCCTCGTCAGCCAGCCCAAGCATCTGCGCCTGGTGAGCTGAGCGGCATGGACAGGGGGTGGCTCACCTGCAGCAGGAAGTGAGGTATCTGCAGCAGGGGGGGCAGCACCTGCAACAGGAGGAGCAGCTCTGCGGTCACGGGGTTCCAGTTTCCTGACGATGTTGCGGAATGTTTTTCGCGTGTCGTGATCAGCTGCTGGGTCATGACCCAGCACTATTGTCTGTGAGTCATGACCCAGCACTATTGTCTATGAGTCATGACCCAGCACTATTGTCTGTGAGTCATGACCCAGCACTATTGTCTATGAGTCATGACCCAGCACTATTATCTCTGGGTAATTTCGAAGTAAAATTACCGCTTGTCAATTTACTTGCAGAAGTCTGTGCTTAAGTGAAATTTTTGTTCATTTCTTCAATGCTGTCAAGAAGTCGAGTTCTAGCAACTCCTGCTGTACTCACTGTAGTAACATCAGCTTCTGGCTTGTTTATGACTCGAGTTTTGGCAGCTTGATCAGTAAGCGAAGGCTTGTTGCTGGTGTGCCCTGACTCAAACAGTTCATGCGCTGCTCAAATAAACTGAAGAAAGGCTGTAATATTATCAAAAACTTTCAATTTAGGTTGCGAAATTAATGCGTGGTGTTGTTTCGTGCTTTCAAGCGTTGACTTGATAAATTTCTTAAATTTAACATGTATTGACTTGTTTAAGGCAATTTCTCCGGCAGTGTTGATGCAGTCGTCAAACTTTGCGTTTAGACTGCAGAAAGAAACCATTTATTATTCGATATTTAAACCTCCTAACCAAACTTCAATAATTGTTACTCGATTTTTAATATTGTTGCACTTGTACACGATACAAATGAGAATTTCCTATTGTATTTATATGAATTTTACTCAACTTACTCCTAAACCCTTCTATATTATCAGTGCCGTGCTTGTCTAATTGTTTTTCCTTCTATAAGTGGCGTTTTCATTTTTCAATAACCTATGCCATGCTTTATTTGCAATACTTTACTTTATTTGCAATACTTTACTTTATTTGCAATACTTCACCTTATTTTGCTTGGGTTCACAAAAGTGAAGCAAATTCTTTGTCACGTTGAGCACTTGACTCCAATTTGTGACATTTTAACGAAACTTAGTTCGCCTTGCAATTCTATTTTGTTCTTTGTTATGCAAAATAACCGCTAAATTCTTGGTGTTTGGTTGAAGATGCACCCACTCTCCCCTTACGCCCTTTCCCCTCACGCGCCCTTTCCCCTCACGCGCCCTTTCCCCTCGCGTGCCCTTTTCCCTCGCGCGCCCTTTCCCCTCGCGCGCCCTTTCCCCTCGCGCGCCCTTTCCCCTCGCGCGCCCTTTCCCCTCGCGCGCCCTTTTCCCTCGCGCGCCCTTTCCCCTCGCGCGCCCTTTCCCCTCGCGCGCCCTTTCCGCTCGCGCGCCCTTTCCCCTCAATAAACGCAAGAAGTAATTCAAGTGTAAACTCTCTGTTACTCATCTTTTCTGAACTTTTTTGCATCTATTGTGTACAGTATGCTGTGATATTTTTGTTTCCTGCTTTGCTACACATTATTTTAGGAGTTTTGATGACCTATGGGTCCGAAAAGCAGACGTTGCTGACCGTGTCAGCTCATGTGTCAGATTGCTTATCGGCTTGTATGTGTTGCTTAGCTAAGCTGCACTTCTTCACAACTGCTGAAGGGAGACTTGCTGCTTCTACCTGGTGCATAATCACTTTAAAGAACAAGTGTAGTTTGAAAGCGAAAGAACTGAGAATTCTTCTCTTATACAGTAACGCTTTCAAGGAAGTACGCCTGCTTCTCTGGTGAGGATGTACTGACAGTGTCTGACCTCGTCAAAAAGAGTGAAACTTGTAATGCTCAGTGATGTTGCCAGCTACCCACTGCGTGTCCCAACTCTCCACTGCGTATCTTAGTTAGTCACTGGGGCACCAGCAATGCTGGCTGCAAAAGTTCGTTGTGGATTGTATTGTCAGGACTCCCTTCTCTCTTCATGTCTCTGGTGATGACGCCGGTGTACCATGCCGCCGACTTCCAAAAGCGACTTAGTTTTTTGTTTCTTTTTTACACTTTACACCTTTTTGTGTCGTCGAAATTCGTATGCTGAATCTTTTCGTGGGTTGTAGCGCGCTGTGCCAACCATGACACTAAAGATTTTGCACACGTTTGGTGAAATTAAAACTAAACTATCGCCCATTTTCTCTCTGGTGACAACCTTCATTTTGTGGGATTGATGACTTGGCCCCTAAAACATTAATATTAGTAGCTGTAACTACGATCTGATATTGACGTTTAAGACGATTATTTCATAAGGAAAAACTTCATCACCTAGCGCTGCTACTCCTTTATTACTCTCATAACTTTAGTTTATGTTGAAAATATCTCAACTATTTCCTATCACATACCTGGAGTTGTAACGGACAACCAACTGTAACTCAAACTGTCGATGAATGTATCGAATCTCTTCATTATAAGCTTTTATTGTTCTTTAATTAAACTGTTGATAAAAAAACTCGTTCCTCATCAGCTTTAACAGAAATAATTCATCTGACTGCACTAGGCCACAAGAAATGTCATCAATTTACATGCGTAAATTGAAATTATTTCGGCCTAAACACTCCGTCATTATGGCAAGAAAATTCTCAATGCTTTTTCTGACTTCGAACGCTTCTTTTGACAATTAAGTTATTATTGCTGTAAAAAGTTGTCTCTTGCAGCGTCCGCATGCCACAAACTTGTATGGCGCGTGCTCTTAGTAAGAGTCTTGCTGTTGCCTGCATTCAGTACAATTTAATCGATCTAATACCTACATGATGGATATTGATCATTGTTACCTCAGTTCAGTTGATCTTATCGTAGGTTTCTCAGTAGTTCCTGTCATGTTTTGAGGCTCTTGAAAGCTTCATAAGAGGAAGTCAAGATGAGTTGCGATCGTCGCTGTGCTGTTTTCCCTTCAAGGGCATGACGCGTCTACTAGGCAGCTGTTGCTTGTGTGTTTCAGGCGAAAGTAGGGAGGTGTAGCTCTGCTCTATTGAAGTGGTGCGTCGTAGATACACAGACTAATTTATCTCCGTGTCTTGTTCATGTAGCAATACTCCTGAAAACGGAGTATTTAAGCAAAAAAAAACGGTTACTTAAAATATTGGTAGCTAATGTGTTGATGATTTCTTTCGGTGTGCTACAAATAATTTTTTAAATCAGCACTTTAGGTACTATTGTCATCGCTAACGTTTGAGAGAAACTCAGTTTACCCAATATAGCTGCAGTTCAAAATACAATTTTGTGGTGAAAATGTCTTTTTCTGAAGAATTGATCTCAATATCTTAGGACGACTATCCAGAGAGCGTTACTCGACCATAAATATTCGTGGCACTTGAATCTTTAATATCAACCCTCAATATTCTTGGCACTAGAATCTTAATATCGACCATAAATATTCGTGGCACTAGAATCTTAATATCGACCATAAATATTCGTGGCACTAGAATCTTAATATCGACCATAAATATTCGTGGCACTAGAATCTTAATATCGACCCTCAATATTATTGGCACTAGAATCTTTAATATCGACCATAAATATTGGCATTCTAGTCTTCATCATCCCTAGTAAATATTCTTGGTATTTAATTATCTAACATTGTTCAGGATCTGTGCAGCCAGTTGTGTTGTGTAGTGTCACATTGAAGAAACAGCAGAGCAGAAGTCGCCTTTGCACTTCTCCCTCTTCTTCATGTTGCGTTCTCAAATGAGGTTAATGAATTTTATATGTACTTCATCTAACGCTTAATGCTGTGCAATTGTACACGTAGGAGAGAGTTAATCGAGGGCTCCTGCTGCACGTAAGCTTGTGTAGAAGTCTTTTTATAATTTGACTCTACGCTGCTGATACTTTACGCTCCACTTCTGACGCTTTATTCTCCACTTCTGATGCTTTGCTCTCCATTTCTGACAGTTCTCTCTCTGTGTGAGCGAACAACTCATTCCTCTGTCATTGTAATCCATTTATTACGAACATTTTGTTCTAGCACTTATTATGTTGGCTTCCTGCATTTATTACGCCTTTTGCGCTTTTTAGTTCGTAAGGTTTGGATTTAAGTTGCGTGCGAATATTTCCCAGTGTTTTTTTATCACATTTTATTGGAATTCTGTTTCCTAATTTTTTTATTCTCGCTAACTGCTGTGAAACTTTATATTTGTTCGTTATTTTCTTACATCATCTAAACTGTTACACGAGCTAAACTCTTCTGTGGCTGATTTGGTTGTGATGTTGTAGACTGGAGTACGCTAGACTGGGTGGACTTAGCGCTCCTCGGTAGCTTTTGTGAGAGTTGACGGTAGCTTTTGTGAGAGTTGACGGTATCTTTTGGAAAATCTGTTGTGGGTTCCGTGTGGCCACATTTCCTTTTCTGTTTTACTGTAGTATCGTAACCGGGCGAGATATTAATCCTGGACCTTGAAGTCCTCCTTGAAATTGTCTGCTAAAACAAGACGTGTTCATCAAGTCAGTGCTGCACTCAACAGTTCTAGAACTCTGAGAACATGTTATGATTGTCTGCTTGTTGAGACGCTGCCATGATCAGCAACTGAACAGGGTGTACTTGTGTTCTATTTCTCTGTTCGGGGAAAAAATGTAGTCAGTGAAGGGTTAAGTACGTTGCATACATAGAAAATAAGTAGTTCCTCGGGGTCATAGCTCTGTTATAGCGAATGCATGGTGTTAGTCAGCACAGTTTGGGCGGCTTGTTACCTTGGTCTTCCGCAGTGACTAACCAGTGTAGAGTTTGTACTTTGTGTTGCAGGAGTTTGTTACGTGAACTTGGCTTTACTGTACGCTAGGTGTACCTCCCCACTCACATTCCTTTTCTTTTCTCGATATCATTATTATAATTATCATTATTAGTATTATTGTTGTTTTATGCAGAGTATGCTTGGTAAACGAACTACTGTTTTTCATATTTACGATCCCATTTTTTCCTCTGTTGACGAGTAACATCACATTCAGAAGCGCGATCAGAGACTTGTAAAAATATAAAATACTGCACTACTGTTAGCTAAAAAACGACCTCGGTAATCCAGCGTTCATTGTGTTATATATTCTCTCTCTGCCGATTTTGCGAGTATGAAGTTTGGGTTCTCGAGTTTCCGATACATTTATATCTCCTAGACCAGTACTGCCAATTTTGGATAGCCATGTTCTGGGTGACAAATGAACGAAGACACTTGTGTAGCGAGTACGGCAGATTAACTGAAGCGACGTACAACGTATCTCCTGTGTGAGCTGTGTCAATGTTAATCGAGTTTTTCAATGTTACGTAGATTTAATATTCACTGCCACTATTGAAACACCGTGATTTTGAAACCTTTTAGCTAACCGTTCGACCCTGCGTTAGTCAACTGGATTTCTAAACGCAGAAAATTGGGCTTTAAGCGAAAGCCCAATTGAAGGGTGGACGGCACTAGTGGACTACTTGCATTTTTTCCCGTGGTAAATATAATATATTTTCCACGGGAAAAAATGCAAGTAGTCCACTCCCGTGCTGTCGCTAACACAGCGCTGACAGAGGCGATTACGATCCAGTAGTTTACTATATGAAGGGTGGACAGCACTAGTGGACTACTTGCATTTTTTTCCGTGGGAAAAAATGCAAGTAGTCCACTAGTGCTGTCTACCCTCCAATTGGGGCGACTAAACGCCTCGTGGGACTAACGCAGGGTTTATCTAATTTCTTAACTTAATTTAGTGGGTACTGGTGTCCATGTACTTGTTCCAGTTTATTCTACGTGAAGAACTGCAGTGTTGGGAGCTAACTAGTTCATTCATTGTTCTGCGTCTTACTTTTTCCATCGTTTTCTCGTGAAATATTAAGGTGACCTGTAGGTTATCCTCTTTGTTATGGCTGCCCATGCATTCTGTAGCATTAGTGATAACTTCGCCTTGATGGTCAACAAATGTTGGGAAGATCTTCATCTCACGAATTTTTCCAGGTTACGATTTGAAATTCAATGTAAATTCCGTATACTGTTCTATAAATTCGGTTCCGGTTTGAAATTCTGTATCAGTTCAAGGTCCGAACCATATTGCCAGTGATGCCCATAGAGCTGCATCACATAATATGCTGCATGCTAATGTAATGAACATGTAGAGAATCTCGTAGATCCAATAGTGAATAGATAGAAAAATCGCTCACGCGAGAGCAAAATATAACAGGCATATTTTTCGTAATGCCGCTCTGCCTTTCCGCTCTTATGTGCCAGACTCTATACATATCACGCGTGTTATAAAGCTGCCTCCAGTCCGGGTATTTTGAATGGTACTGATGTGCCCATGCACGGGAAACGAGAGCCGATGAAGCGCAAGTGCATGCCTAATTCTGTTAATTACAATGGAATGATCTTAACAGGAAAAGCTGCGTTGTCTAAAAGTTGCAATTTATGGAGACTTCAAATGAGCAACAATTCGTCCTTAACACGTTGACTCCGAAGTGGTACTTATCTGGACCACTTAGGTTAGGTTCTGTAATTTTTTCAGATCCTTCTAGTGACAATGCGTACAAAGTGAAGATTTACACCAGTCAGGCAATCGGAAGCAACGTGTTAAAGCAGAAGTCCGGGTTACGGAAGATGTACTGCAGTTCTTAGCTGACTTAGTACAGGGGTTCTCAACCGTGAGCATCTCTGTGAAGTGACCAATGCTCAGTAGACTGGTCGTGTACCAGAGCATCCTAGCGCTCCTGTAGACTTAAATGCCAAGTTCAGCTCCGCTGTAATTAGACGATCATGCATCCCCTAGCAGTTAAAGAAGCAAACAAACAGATTAACCATTTCGCTGCAGAGCTCTGTGGGCCTGAAACCATTTCATGACTGAGGATTTCAGTCACGCGCTGAGAAAGGGTTAAGAAAAGGACCTCTGATGTATTGCATTATCAACATTTGCCTTCACTATTAAATAGAATGATCTATCCTTATCCATAGGGGTAGCTGTTTACCGCTTTAAAGACCAACCGTCTCCGTTGAATGCTGTCTTCTGTAATTCTTAAAATGTTTTTTGAACATGCATTTTTTCCAAGTTTCAGCAAAATTCTGGAACTTTGTTGTCTAACTCCGGGTTTTTTTTTTTTTGGTTTGTAAGAGAATTTCCATAAAAGTAGCGCGGAATACGTAGTGAATTGTGGTTTTTGGGCGTGTGCGGAGTGGTAGCAGAGTGTAACGGAGTGTCGAGTCTCAGATTAGTAACCTTACGTTGCGGATCACAATTTTGAGCATCGGATTACGATTCTTAATCATGATAGAATTCATAGTTTTTAATTTATAAGGAAATGTTCATTAATATTTAGTGAATCGTCTGGAAGAAAAGGAAACCATTTTTATTTAAAAGAATTTTATTTAAATATTTTTTATTCGTTTTATCTCTCGTATGGAGGTATAATGAAGTGTAAATGTACAATTTTAACTTCCTCCCGGGGGAAAAAATAATTCCACATGTTCCTTAAATTACTAGATGTTTTTCGTAATAAAAACAAGCTCCCTGACAAGTGCGCGTGGTCGAGGTGGTAGCCTTCGTAGATAAACCCTCTTGTTTGTATATATCGTAGACGTGTTTTTTATCAATTGTTATCCGGGCAATTTTTCTTGCTTTCAATCTACGTCTGCATTTATGCCTTGTATGTGATCTTTATCTTCTGGACAGTTGCGTTTGAATATAGGACTCCGATGCATGGGCTCACATTAGGCGGTGTAGTTAGAGTAGGCGCGGCAACGCCCCCTTTCAGTGTACCTTCCTAGTGAGGATCAAATTTTGTTAAAAAATTGCGTCAAATTAAACCGAATACACTTCTACAGATTCTAAGTTCAAGGCTACGGTTGGGATGCTCGAAGTGAAACAAGTAACGATTTACGATCCTTGACCCTTTAGCGACTAAAAGGACAATTCGGTCCTCTTTCACGGTCTTTGGGAGAATTGTTCTAATAATTAAACAGTGAGCAATATGAGGTTGCTACTAGGTTTGAATGCGGCGGCATGTAACAGCGTCGTTCTTTTGGCTGCCGGGCTCTCAGCGCGCTTCATTGCATCAGTGTACAGACGGTCTTTGTGAGCTTAGACGTACAAGCTAGAAAAAAAAATTGGTCGCTAAAGGGTTAACTAAGACTGTCAAGTTAGTAACCCCAACTTACGATTTTAAAGTCACCTTTTGTATCATGTTTACGCTCGTCTCCTGTGAACCCAGTGCACGGGGTTCTTTAGATATATTACCTGCCTGCGCAGGTGCGCCGCCTGGTCTGCGCAGGTGTGCGTGTGGTGACCAGTAGCTTATGTGTTCAAGGGTGTGCGGTGAGTATAATCTAACTTGTTGCTCTGGGTTGTATGGTGGAGTTTATATCGTTACTGGAAGTTTCCTGCAATTTTCAATTATCTAGTGGAACGAAATACTGTAATTTCTTAATTCAGGAACTGCGTCTGTGAACCTTTGTGAAAATTGCCCGTGTGTCAACAAATTAAATACTGGTTTTATTTTTCCTAACTTCATGAAAAACAAATCAACGTGAGAATCAAAGTAAATCAACCAGAGTATTCAAATCAATTTTAATTTGTAAAGGTAAGCATCAAAATATTTTTAATTCGTACTGAAAAATTTACCATACAACTTTTTAAACACCTTCAACTAATTGTTTGCATTCCTCTAAGTCTCCTCTATAAATAACTGGATACACGTTCGTACGGCTCACTGGTTTCTTGAATCTCTTTTTAAATAAAAGTTGTGACTGTAGACGACTTTTTTTATCCCACTATCTCCATCTCTCTGTATCTGTGTGTGTACATCCCATCACTTCCTATCTATTACTGAAGAAAAATTATTGAACTGAAATCAGGACGAATATGCATGTATTACAAGCATTGTATTGTGGATACCAAAGGCACCGGATCACTATTAAACAAGCCATTTGTTCCGTTATTAACTTTCTTCTCTAACACGGCCATGTTATCGTTAGGTAAGATACAAAATGAAAGTTCTATATATATATTCGAAAAAAAATATTCTGATGGTACCACGGGTAAAACTGAAAAATGTATTTATTTCATAGATCCTTAATTTTCTTACTTTTGCATCAAGGAATTTTAACGGGTACTGTATGGGCCACGTTATCGTTAGATAAGATATACAATGGAAGTCCTGTATATATAAATGAAACGTATTCATTTATAACACAATAATTCATCGTAAATCTTCAATGCATTTATCTTTATAATAATATTAAATTAGACAAATCTAAATCGTGTAATTTCCACGGGAACTGGCTAGTAATCACTATATATTAACACAGATTTCTGGCTTGCTGGTGCAAACTTGTGCACACAAACGCGTGTCAGTACTGCCACTGTAAATAGTTATATTTTGATGGGAGCACAAAATTCATTTGCTCCAAGTCTTGCCATTCATTTTTCAATACTGAAAATTGAAAAAACCTATTCTAGAAAATATGCTCACGGTTCCCTTCTGGATGAGCTGAACTTTTCCAAGAAATGTAGGTGTCTTCTAACCCGACTGCGACTGTGGCCTGCACAGAAAGAAAAACAAAAATTATTCTTTTGATATTCATTAAAGATACAGGGTGCAGCAATATAACTTCCTTTTTTCAAAGCGTTTTGCTTTAAAAAAACGAAGTTATGTTGCTGCAACCTGTACAATGGTTTTTCAATTCTCAATGCTAACATCTTAAGACTAGTGATCATGCTTCCAGCGACTGTTCCCGTCAATAGACAAGTTAGAGCCTTGACAAGACAAGATAGGGGCAAGTCTAGAGCCCAGGAAAACTTATCTAAATAAGCAGTACAATTATTTTTCTTTCAGTGACAGAAAATATTTATAATAATTATAGAGAGCTATAATGCTTCAAATTTCTTCAAGTATACATTGTCAACATAATGCAATACAAACATATGAAACAAACAGTTGGTGGCAAATGCTGCAAGTCTCAGAAAAATTTTATAATTTTAAAACTTCCGGTTCTAATGGGCTGACTGGAAGCGTGAAGAAATAGTTCAAGTCAGTCTGACTACCAGCTTACCTGGTCCCTGCGTCACGAGTAGAGAAAATTCGAGGGCTGCGTGGGGATTCGAATTCAAAGACAAGGCAGCACAAGCACAGGTTATTAACCACGCTGCTCATGTGCAGGTAGTTTTCATTTGAAACAGCTGGGCTTTTCCAATAGATTTTTGTATTTCCTCATAGTATGCATTAAAAGCTGATGTTTTGAAAAAATTCTCCCGTGTCATCGCTTTATTTTAGGTTTAAAACTATCATACTTTTTCTGATTGTAAAAAGTTGGATTATACAGGAAAACAATTACTGTAGATCGGGGAAAACATAAAAAATTTAACTCGTGCATTATGCCTAAAAGAAGTACAAGATACAATGATAAAGAATTGATTTCCCGAATGATTTCCGGAACAGTAATGTCGAAAGGTTTTCCCCGACTGTACACCAACTGTTTCCACCCAAAAGTACGAGTTTCCTTCCATACTTCTTTCAAAGCAACGAACACTTCTTAGTTCGCAGGGAAGTACGAGTTGCATGACGCTGGTCTCAGCTGATGCTCATAAAAAAATTGAACAATTGTGTAATTATCGATAGGATTTTCGTTTTTTAAAGTTTCTTAATTATTAATTCACGCACAAGACAAATTACTTAATGTATCAAAAAATGTCAAAAGGTCAAAAATATCTTCGCAATGCTACATTAATTATGTATAGAAGTTATCTTCATTGTTATCAATACTTTTTTAAAATATCGAAAGGATTAATAATAATACTGATTAAGTAAATTAAATCATATGCCCGTAACACCAAAACAAAGAATATCTGAAGCAACGTGCAGGTAAAAAGTTTCCCCTTCGCAAACAATTACTAGTACTTTCCATAAACTTTCTGAGAGTTAACTTTCCCTCACGAACTTTCTCTCTCTTTTACGATGGGTTATTTTATCAGAACAACGAGACAAACCAAGTAGGATTTTGATTTTTACATTTGGCATGACTTGTCGTTTGCATGGCGGACACAGACGTCAGCTGAGACACTCACGACAGGTACAGGTGAAAGAGAAATCATTATGCTAAGGAATTATTGCCAATTCGGCCTCCATAATACTTGCCGATAATAATTGCTGGGAATTTCTGTATTTATGGGATAGCATTAAAATTAGGCACTGGAATATGGAAATAATGTTGTGTTATCGCGTGTAAGCGACAGAGATCAAAAGCAATTTTTTTATTAAATTTGCATGAAATTGAATATATGCTCCATTTCTTAGTCCTTTTCTTTCTTGCATAATCATCAGTAAAATTATCTAATTTTGAGAACTTATTTCATTGATTATATATCAGATTTTTATCGACTCTGAGTTATTGCATAGTCATAGTGCAGAATTGCATTAATGAAGTTATATCCTACGTTTACACATTAATTTGGTCAGATTTAGTTTTTTATTACATATATTGAGGTGAAGAAGGGTACGCAAAGCAAAACCGTTCCCTGAAAAGAACGTACGAAAATGATATAATAACCATGAAGTTTGTATTGAAATTCACTACGTACGTAAACTTTAGTTTTCATGAACGCGAAATACATAGTACAAGATGTGCCAAAATAATATTATACATTGTAGAAGCAGACACACCTGAAAGTAACAGCATATACTTGGCTGATTTATAGTTTTTAAACAACTAAAACAAAACAGCATTACATGTGTTTACAATTCGGGAACAAAAACTCCCGTTCATTACTCCCTCTTATTAAGCCTACGAGCGTATCAGATCATTTTGTTAGACCTATTACATCTAATTTACGTAAAATTAACGACAACTTGCAGGTGAAAGCTACTATTTCCGCTGAAGTTTAAGTCATTACTCACAGCCCAGCGGAACTCGGCAACACCTGCAGGTAAGATCAGCCTGAAGGTCGCCGCCGTTCGAGCATCTCCCGGGCATGCAAAGAACGAAATCGGGTCCAGGAGCCGTACGTTATTTTTATGCTATAAAATAAACAATCGCTTCGTAGCTTTGTACATTGAAGTAACTGTATATTTGTTTGTATGACAATTTTATTGTTTGTCATGCGTATCAGCTATTCATTTATTAAGAACAAAGGGTTGGGACCATGCATCTAGTTTTAATACGTAGAAACTATACTAACACTTTGTGTGCTCAAATCGCCCTAGTCATTGTAGATTATTAATCTCCGTTCATTAATCTAAAGGGATTCTGAACAAGATCTCTTGGAATAGAACTCTCAGAATCTCCTTAAAATTGTCTTTATTTTAGCTTTCAAGTGCGACACAATGCAGACTAAAAAGTTATTAAGTGAAAAATAAAAGCAAATTTACACACAATGTTACCTAAAAAACCATGAAAGGAAAAGTTGGGAGTATGCAAAATATGTTCGAAAAACAAGCCACAATTGCTGTACCATTTGGTATTACAGAGGCTGACTGATTTTACCGTCAATAATAATAATAATAATAATAATAATATCGACTAATAATATCGATAATAAATGCTTTAATAATACCGACAGCATTTTGCGTAGTTATGATTAAAGACCAGTATGATGAATTCTTCAATCTGCGTATATAATGAAAATCGTCTTGTTTTTATATATAAACATTTTTACCCCCTTCCCTGGTAAATTAGATAGTGGAAATCAATTTGAAATAAACCATTACTAAGAAGCTGAAATAAAGAGTTCCTCTTAAGCTAAGTACTGACTTCTCAAGGTATTTTATGCGTTGTATTGTGGATATCTGAGGGGTCGGATTATTATAAAATATACATGTATTAGTTCGTCACTGACCTTCTTTCCCTTCAATATGGAAACTCCTCCAGAAAGCGGTGTAAACTGCTAAATAAACGAAAGAAACTCAAACGAAAGAAAAAAGATAGAAAGTAAGTTCATGCTTAAAATGAAACTTATTAAAATCTACCTATTATGGACAGAGATCCACATCATCGAAATTAACGTTAAGGAGACAACTTTGAAACTTGTATCGAATAGTAATTATATATCGATTCAATTTAGAACAATTAGGTTTTGTATTTTAAGGCAAATTTTTAACAGCTTGATTCGATTCTCAGTAATTTAAAATCCTGGTGGGACGATCCTAGTAGTTTAGAACTAATTGTATTCCTTCAACAAATTAAAAACGAACAGCAAACAAACGCCCCGACGCACTGGACACTGTGACAACGATCCGATCCTTTACTAATGCAAACCAGGCATGCAAGCGAGCTCAGAGAACTTCGACGTGGGCAGTTTCAGAAATGAAGTACAATAATTTACAAAGAGATCAATTTACAAACGTAAGAGTTTTCTCGTTTTTCATTTGAAAATAGGTCCATTCTTCTCTATACGACCAACACCTTGTATTAGTAAACCTTATACGAGTTTCACCTGTATGTACACAAACTTTGTTGGAGCGAGGCAGTTGAAATAGAGCGTTTGAGTAGCTGTTAGAAAAGAAACGGGTTTCGAACAAGTTCATACAACACAGGCCTTTTGAGTAGTATATTCTCAATGGAATAGAATGACTACCAAGGAATCAAACCATCTGATTTACAGCTTCCTATTTTTGCCGTCATGGTTAGGAGGTAAAAGCAACAGACAGCTCTGCATGATTTACCCTTGCTGCGTCATTCCCTATGAAATACTACTGCGAGCGACGTTATATATGAAATTTTCCATTAATGTTTCAGTAAAAAACTTTTCTTAATTGCTGAAATAAATTTATACAAGCGACTGATAGTATACTATTCAAAATGTGTTTATTATCAGAAATCAATTACTTTTTGACCAAGTAAAAAAGCTTTTGACACGCCAATTCTTTTCAACTTCCCCATCACCAAGAGAGATGGAAACTGTTAGAGTCAAGAAGTGAGTCACGCAGCAAGTTTTTCGTCCTTTTCTCTATTAGAAGTTTACTGCACGGGAACAAGCCGCATCTACCGCAGGAATGAGCTTCAAATGATCAAAAATCGATGATAAATACTTTAATAGGCAAAACTATGATGCTAATGGGACACTTTCATTTGCTGATACGTGATCTTTAATTTTTTACTGTTTAACAATCAAATGAGGTTCCATTTTCAGGTATTAACTTAGCAAGTAAGAGTCACGACATGGCTCATAATCCCCAAAAATCTTGTGGTGAGATTATTCATTGAGTTACTACGGCATCCAAGGTCGTAGAAATTGTTTTACATCGCCGCCGCATTCCTGAAAAGCCCAAACCCGAGACTGATTTGCGGCGCGAATTATTGCGACATTGTCGGGAACCGCAGCTGCATCGGCCTTCATTTGCAACACAGATCTGAACTGCTGGTCTATCAATGCCGTGTTTTAAACTTCTCCCTACTCCCCTCTCCCCTTCTGATGTTTAGAATCCCACCCTCTCCTTCTGACGTTTTAAACTCTCGCTTACCCCTTCTAACGTTTTGAACTCTCTCACCTTTTATGACCCAGTTTTAAACTTTTTTTCTCTTTCACGCCGTTTTAAACTCCCCTTTCTCTTTCTGTTGTTTCAAACTCTGCTCTCCTTACCGACGGCGATCTTAACACCTGAACGAAAAATTTTAAGTATTTTCGAGATCTGGCTAATTCCTTTTATGGTAATTTGAACAGCGGATATTTTTACTATTGAAAGTACCGTTTGCGCAACTGCCTTCGGTTCTGTTTCCAACGTCGCCTTACTTTTCCTTCCCGTCTTTTGCAAATGCTTGTGCTGACTTCTCCCCCAGCTGTAGTGGGCTGTGCCACCAGACACGGTACTCATGCGCCTTGAAGCAATAGTTTCACTGATATTTTCATTATCGCCATAATGGATTGAAAATCACTGTGAAAATTGTAATCTAATAATTATAATACAAATTATGGTTATGATGATCATTACTTTGCACCAATAACGTACATGGGTTAAAAACATGTTGAAAATTCTAATTGGGCCAAGCATTTAAGAGATGATGTTTGCGTTAGAAAGACCTTAAAAACATCAAAATAAGAAACCCGATGTGAAACTCAAGTGCCCAAAAATACGGTACAAAAAATTGTCTCCGAAATAGGCTGCCAGAATCCTCCTTTAGATCGATTGTGAATCTATTGATTTAGCATAATTTCATCATAAACAATTGCGCGATTCATGAAATGAGTCACGAATGTGCATCACTTGCAATAATTAGACACTTTCAGAACTGAAATGACTTAAGATATTACGACAAGTGCGAATGATATACGCATCAACGAATACATGTAATTGTATTCCAAGAACTTAAGTTTATGTAGTACAATTTCACCCAACATGAATTAGGCTATTAATGCTAGAAGTTCAGTTAAAATACACAAAGGCAGCAGCGTAATTCACATACCTTCAAATTCTCAAAATCAACTCTTAATGTTTAACATGGGGACTGATTCGGCTAAATTGCAAGCAATAACTTCACCTAACGCGAGTTTAACGTGGCAGCATGTCAAGTGCACCCGAGATAAACACAGTAATAAACAGCATAGATCATTGACCACCCACACCCACACTTGCTGCAGCGTGATTGCGGTCGTCAAAATTAATTCCGCCTACGAAAGCTTCCCACGCGGGTGCCTGCTTCCGACATGCACTTCTGAACGGCCTTGCCAACGCTGGTTGAGGAGGCCTGTTGCCGCGCTTAATGCAATAATTTTACTTGTAACACAGGCAGGAGAAGCCTGTTGGTGCAATACAATAGATTAACTTGCAACACAGGAGAAGCCTGTTGGTGCTATACAATAATTAAATACAATACAATAATTTTACTTGTAACGCTGGTTGGGGAAGTCTATTTTCGTGCATACTGCAATAATTGCATTTGTGTGTGTCTCCTACGTGCAAAGGCAGGTTTTGGCACGCAGGTTCAAGCCAGTATGACATAGCTTATAATTATGTAATGCGGTACACTAATACAATTTTTCCCTCATTCCCATATTTTTCTTATTTTTAGTTACTACTAATAAGATTCCTAATGATACGATCTGATTAAATAATTTCTGGTGAATTCGTGACTAAAAACCGATATTTGTCTTCCCTCTAGAGGCTGCGTTGAAATACTGTAGCTTCCTTAATTCTCGGCCGTCGACGCACAGAGACAGCATGAAATATGGAAGAAGTTTCGCATTATATATATATATCATACGAGGTCAATAACATGTCGTAAGACAAGTAGCAAAGCTGACTTACATCACCAACGGCAAGCAGGTCGCAACTATAACCCACTAAACCAAATGGACCACAACGACTCCCATCATTGCAGACAAACTGTCAGACTCTGTGACGCTAGCGACTTCTGGTAGGTTGTTCAGGACTTAATGCGTCTCTTCTGGATCCCCAGCGAAATTCCAGACTTTCGATCGCCACCGGAGTTACGGGCTTTGGAACCCCAGTGAAGTTTCGGGTTACGGATCCCGGGAGAAATTTGGGGTTTTGGATCGGCCGCAAAACTATAAGCTTCGGGCTCTAGAGAAATAAATGGACTTCAGTCGCCATCGAAATTTCGGGTTTTGGATCACCAGCGAAATTCAGGGCTTTGGATCGTCAGCATAATTTAGGGTTTAGGATTGCCAGCGTAATAACAGGGTTTTTATCGCCAGTTTACGTCGGGTTCACGTCGTGAAAAAATTTTCACGTTGTGAAAAAATTCCCCATAAATTCGAAAAATGCTAACAGCCCTTGGTGCGGAAGCTAAAAAATGTTTGTGGAACCTCATTTTGTTATTCATATTTATTACTGAATTTAGGTTTAGAATTTTGAAAAACCTCTAAGAAGTGTAGCAGAATGCGAACGTACTGCTTGTGTGAAGGAAACTATTTTTTAGTGCGCTCAATGAATTGAACACAGAGTTCTGTCATTCTGTTGTACTGGTTATGTTGGTCGTCTTCCATTGCTTCAGACGCATACCTTCTAGCAGCTTTTACATTTCATAGTTGTTAAAATCTTGATTCAAATCGACACGAACTGAGGAGACGTTGGTTTTGAGATGAGACGAAACTTTAATCTATTACCAGACATCGATAAGGAAAGAACTTATTCCAGCGTTCCATGATTATTTTAGTGACCAATACCTTAACCTGAAGGTAACATTCCGTTGATCACACGGGGAGGCAAGTGCAGATGCTTTTAAGACTCCAATTTTCTTCTGTGTACCTACATGTTGCTTGTGTGGAAGTTGTTGATTTGAAATGCAGAAATTATAATGCATGCAACTGCCAATTTTTGGCATGCTATCAAATCATGATGTATTCACAGTTTTCAACTTAATTTCCAAAGGCCTATCAACGAGTAGGTAATGAATGATTATGGATGAAGGGGAAATTTGGAAACTACTAGAAGAGAGATATTGATAACTCATATCCAAGGAATTTACACCGAACATGCAGTGAATTATTATTTATGAGGTGAAATTTGGAAAGCCATAGAAAACAAACATGTACTCGCTAAAAATTCCTATATATCACGCAATCTATTGCAAAGCAAATAATCTGAACTATATGGAGTACAACCAAAAAAGGACAGGTCCATAATGACTTGTTCCATTTCAGTTGCACAAGAGCAGATACAAGGTTTGAGGCAGACATGCATGAGCGCCAACGAAGAAAGAACTGAAGGAACATCAGCATCGCATTGCCTTCATATGGAGTCACGCAACCTCAATCTCCACGCTGTAAACTCCAGACGATGATTTTCATGGGATCTAAATGTGTATATCCATGGAGTCATCTTCGACAATGAGGTGCGTTTACTTTCAGAAGCGTTCACCCGTTGAAGGCTCAGAAACACCATTTTAATGGAGACTAGTTAACTGAAGAAATGCAGGTCAAGATTACAACATGAATAAATAATCTGTCCGTTGTTTAAGAAAGGCCGAAACAAAGGAAAGTCTGTGTAAAGCTATCGTTGTCTTTGATAATATTTTGAACAAAGTCCTCCAGTACAAAGGACAAATTTTTTTCCGCGGACTGTCTAAATTATATTCAAACAATTTGCAACAAGAAAAGTACTCGACTTACTGATTGCTTGCTACCCAATTGCCAATTTTTTTGATTAGCGAATAAATTTCCAAGTAATGTGCGTGCAAGATATAATTGTCTCACAAAATTACTCAATGCCTGCTTTCATTATACGTTTTCATGGCAAAAAATTACAGGAGCGTTTTTCGTGCACGTTTGTATGTGTACAACATGAGCGTGTACGTTTGAGAGCATACAACACGAGCGTATATATTTGAATGTACATAACATATGCCTATATGTGTGATGGTGTATAAAATATGTATATATTTGACGAAAGATATGAATCATTTGAGTGTGTTTGACAACAACATGCGTGTATGTGTTTGCATGAAGGTATTACTAATGTGCGTAAAAAGTACACATGCGTTGTGATGCGCGTTTTTGCTTGACGCTTGTTTGTCGTAAAGTATATTTCACTCTGCACCTCAATGCGTAATACAATAAGCGCTTGGAAATGCGCATGTACAAAAGCTTGGAAATGCGTGTAGTGGGTGCAATAAATATCCACGACGTTGCAAAAAGTTTTAGTGACTATACTTATACAACTCCAAAGCAAATGAATTGGAACGTGTGTGTTTTCGTACGAAGAATTCAAATTCAAAACCGTAGTACAAAAAATAAAAAGAATGAACAATTCATTAATAAAAATATTGAAATGTCACCTCAAAAAGTATTCGACATACCCATAAAAGATAACTTCAAACCGAAAGTAAACCATTTTTGAAATTTCAGGGAAAACTGAAATTGAAAGAAAGATTACGATTTTAAATTTGAATTCGTCTTACAAAAATAGACGAGCTGTTTAAATTTTATCTGTTTTGAAGTTACATAAGCATAGTAACTTAACTTTTGGCACCGTGAGGGATATTCATTGCACCCACAGTATACACATGAAGCGCTTGGAAATACGTAGGAGAGGAATGAACGTTTCCTGCATCTCCATCTCGCTTACCGACTCTGCAAGTGAATACGATTTTTAGTGAATATTTTGCTATATCATGTCTGTTTCACGGTATGAACGCGCTTCAACGAGCATGAAAGAAACTCTTAAAAGAGGCAAACAATTTGAATTTTTTCAACCCAATTTAGCAATGGTTGCTTCATTTTCTCCAAGGAAATGATTGCAGAGAGGGAGAGAGGTGCGATCGTGAGGAAGAAATGAACTGTACTGTACTTTGATTTGCAAAACACATTCAAACTGTTACAGTCACTTTTTGTTGTTAAATGTTTCGTAGGAAAATGTAACACCCTTGAATATAGTTCAATTGGTTCTTTGAAGATATATTAATTCAATAAATTTTCGGTCAAACTTATCTTCGAATGTGTTCAATTTGTTAAAATTTTCATAATTTCACAGAGCGTTCTTTTGACCTAAAAAATATTGCACTTAAGCAGTCCCAACCATAACACAATCTTTGAGTTCAGGATACATTCTCTATTAGGAAATTAAATTACTCGTTCTAATACCTCAAAACTTCGTATCGCATTCCTCACAGATACCAACAGGGAAAAAGCTACATCTTTAAAGACTATAATCCAGCTCAAAATTTCAAAGTCAGGAATATATAAAATAATCCGAAGACAAATAGAATTCCTGTGTTCTATTACATTCAGCAATATATTGGAAGCTCTCATAAATGGCATACATCAACAAACTATTAATAAATTCATTCAAGCGTTGGCCAAACCGATAACAGTCACAACAGAAGTTTCTGTTTCTCCGTCTGTTTCTTCCTTGCAAGTATTTATGATGCGTGTGCCCTGCTTCTGACATGTCACTGCTATTATTCAGTCAATAATAATAAATAACACCAATTATGTCGTTACCATGCTATCAGAATGATCGCCTTTAATACAAAACATCCTGTAATACGGCCAAAATTATACCTGAATGACGAGTTCCAGCCCCTGACTGTGTTCATACTGTATGTTGACCGCGTACATATTGTAACTTGGTGCGTCTTGTCCACCTGTGAAGGCTTAGCGGAGATTTTGTATGTGTTCGTCTTTTTCTTCTGCCCTACCCCTCCTACACACACGCGTATGAAACTAACAATTGCCCTCGAAAACGATTTCACCAAATTTATTTCTGTCACACGTACGCTTCCAAAAACGAGCGACCAAATCTCAAGTCATTCAGGCAGATTCGTTTTGCCTTGACACACTTCCTTTAAAAACTTTGGGCAGAAAATCCCTGTACTCCTTCAAATTTACACTGTATTGGAGCTCAGCTTAATGGTGGTTCAATGCTTAAATTGCGTGTGAAATTGATTACATATTGTGGGTAATGCACCTGATGAATGGACATCTTTTTTTACTAACAATTAATTCGAAAATATAATAGATCAATATTACGGGGCGTGAGTGACCTTTACACTCGTGAGCCATCATTAGTTTAGTACATTCATTGCTAGGAAACTACAACTGCGGAAGAAATGAAAGGACAAAGAAAGAGACAGATATCTGTCTGAAAAATGACCACATATATTTCTGAAACATGACCAGTACGTTGGGATTTTTATTTCATTAATACGTCATCCACTATCATTCCCATTATACACAATGCCAAACATGAATTAGTCCATTCAATTAGCTGTTGTTTTCAAACCAGGTTAAAATTGCTACTAGTGTTTTAGTTGATAGACAGGGTTCCCTCGCTAATAATGAAGCTCAAACCTAAATTTCAAATAAATTAAATTGAATTTCTATGATATTTTTCACAATGATTAAATGATTTAGAAGTATATTCTGTATCATTTCAATGAAATTCAGCAAACAAAATAAGTTGAATGTAAGGAAGAAACAGACTGACCTCGATATACAGTAAGTGAGTAGAAATGTCTGCATACATTCATGCACCACCGGAAGCAGACTAAGAGCAATATTTTTGTTCTGCTTTGTCCAGGTTGTACCTTAGATTAAATAAATCCTTGTTTCCTCATCAACAGAAATCAGTAAAATACAAGATTTACGCATCAGAACGGAAGATGACTCAAACAGACATGAGTTCCTATACAGGACGTCGTTGTCAGAAGTTGAGGAACAAATTAGTGAGGAATATTCTTTTTCATTATTGTAAATTTATAATTAATACCAGCGTTAATCTTTGTTACTGTTGTTGACTGATAGATGGTACCGCATTCAGTTTGGCTTTCCATTTCAGGGGTTGATGACAAAAAAAATGTTAAATCATTTTTCAAATTTTCAATTGAGAATAAGGGGTTAAATTAATGCAGACGTCAATTGTCGAAACTCAAGGAAATACTGAATTAAAGATTAAATTGAATTGCATAACTTTTTGTATGGTTTTAAACTTTAAAGAACTGCCCGATTACTGTATAACTTGACAGAACTTGAGACGGGACTTATAACACGTTCCCAAAGACACATACGTAGTAACGCATGAACTGTAACGGAACCCATAACGGTAATACAGTACGCGTGACCTTGTAAGGACCGGCGCACTGTATAATTTGTTGTACTTCTGTGTTTCTGCCTTCAAGTCCATTGCTTCGGAAGAATATTACTTGTTTAACTAGAAATATATACATACTGGAAGCCACGGTGTGTGATGAACGTACCAGGCACACTCCTAGGTGTTCGGACATGTTTCTCATTCAGTTCAGAATCATAGAAGTTTATGTTTCTGCATCTTGAACTGCACAACTGTGTTTTTTTTTTGCAATTGATTCAAACCGTCATATTTAATTCAAAGCATAGTCAATCACTATAAACAGTTAAACATAGTTTGCGTGTTCATCTTGAAAAATATGCGCTTTCCCATTGAAAACTGTGCGTGTCATTGAAAACGACACAAATTACGAGTGCTGGTTTGTCACAACTCGACACCGGAGAGACACACCCACCAGGACCTCTGACGGCAGCGCTGTTCTGCAAGGACGAAAATTTCGTGAATGTCCTGTTGGCACTCAGGCCATTCTGAATCCCCATTTCCTCATTTCGAAGGGGACGCAAAAGATGGGCGACGATGCGTTTCAGTCGTTCCAAGGTTAAATTGTACTCCAGCATTTTTGAGCGTCCACAGAGGGAAGGCTATTTTCAAGTTAATAGAATAGAATAGAATGAGGCTATAGGAACGAACCTTCTGGCCCATTCTTGGGTCGGATAATTACTTCGATAATTATTCGGTTGTTTTACCCAAGTCCCATGCCGTATTTCTAGCCGCGTCAACCATGTCGGCAGCGGGATTCGAACCCGGGTCTTTCCGCTCGCAAGCAGATTCGCTCACCAGTCGACCAAGCTGGTGATTAATGGTGGATTAATGGTGGATTAATGGTGGGTGTACACTCGAATTACGCTCTCTAAATCGAGAGTAAGGCGATTCGGAGAGGTAAATATTCTTGTTACAAAACCGGGTTACGTTTTCGAAAAATTTAGACCCAGAAGATTTTTCAGTCGCAAGGTCAAGGTGTATGAGCCCCTCCCTCACGACAGCTGGAGTTGCAGTAATGTTTTACAGGTCGTCGAGTCACACCGATTACTAGAGAAATTAGTTACTGTATAGCGGCTGCAAATGTTTTATTTCTGGCACTCGCTGAAGAACACAGGGGCGTAGCATTGATACGGAAGTGAAACTAAAGGGTTTCAGAGTTGTTTTGGTGAACGGTAGTTGTGGATTACGGGTCCCGTCGGGGCTGAAACAACCATGTAAGAAAGTTGACGGTAAACGTCGAGAAAGAAACACTGCATTTGAGGAGGGACGTTAGTCCTAGGCCTAGACGACGTCAGTCCTAGGCCTGTGCAACGTCAGTCCTAGGCCTAGACGACGTCAGTCCTAGGCTTGTGCAACGTCAGTCCTAGGCTTGTGCAACGTCAGTCCTAGGCTTGTGCAACGTTAGTCCTAGGCTTGTGCAACGTTAGTCCTAGGCTTATGCAACGTTAGTCCTAGGCTTATGCAACGTTAGTCCTAGGCTTATGCAACGTTAGTCCTAGGCTTATGCAACGTTAGTCCTAGGCTTATGCAACGTTAGTCCTAGGCTTATGCAACGTTAGTCCTAGGCTTATGCAACGTTAGTCCTAGGCTTATGCAACGTTAGTTGTAGGCCTATGCACCGTCATTCCTAGGCCTATACGACCTTAGTACTGGGTGAGTCATAAGTAAGGTGCCTTTTTGAACAAACAGGTGTTTTAAGTCGTAAGTTTTTCATCATATCACTGCTGCTGGCGTAGCAGTGCTACCTACAATTCCGCCCTCGCAGAGGTGCTTTACTTACACCCACCTTCTACATCAAGTTGATCAATGACCTATAAATATATCAAAAGTATATTCCATGTTAAATAAGTGTCGGTATCTACGGCATGATACAGTGAATTCTTCCTATTTACATGATTATACCACAGATAGCTAATCGTGTGGATAGAAAGAACTACCTATGTTACGTCACGTACTGTGCATTATAGATCATATACAGTACTGGCCAAATTATTAAGAAAAGACCTTTTTGACTTCTATCGCATGCTCAAAAGTAAAAAATAAGCAACATCAATGCTGAATCCTATAAACTATATCCAGTAAATGATAGGTTATACTGTATATTTCTAACTACAAAACGAATAAGTAGCAAACAGTCGTAGTGGCATTTATTTCTCTATTGTTCAACATTAGGTAAACAGTACAGTTAACGTAAAATATATCGCATGTATACATCTTTATCACGAGAAAAACAGTGTTTTAGTGCAATTTAGATGGCAATTTTCGTCGTGTTTTCAATAATGGCTTTGGCTTAAGTGTTGAAACAGCTATTTGCAGCCACGATGTTACGAGTAAAATATCTTTTGATCTTCCTTCCTTTTCTTTATTGCCAATCAGTAACACGACTCCATAAAATGGACCTTGAGAACATCAGAGAACCAATAAAATGACTCAAACATTTCCCGGAATCAATCATAAAAGTGAAGCACATTTTTTCAAAATGCGTTTTTATGGACAATATACTGTTATATAGTTTTACATTGGAACATATTGTTATAGAAGACTGTTCTTATAGAGCGCTCAGAAATCCTTCAAGCTATTGACAAGATTTGACTTTAAATGCACTTCGGTCATTAAGTGAATGAACGTTTTTACAGTCCTTTGAAATATAAGCTAAAATAAATGGAGTAAAAACCTCAATTCATAAACAACTGGTCCAGGCTCACTCATACGGTGACGAGAAATAATCTTTGAAAAAAACATGCAACAACTCAAAGCTGAGGGCTCCACTGGACTCTTAATAATTTCATGCCAATTTCCATGGAAAAAAAATATTGCAGCAAAACTCGTAGAATGAAAGAGAATCTCGCATTCACCAGCATTTGTACTCAACACTGCCTCACCACGACCCACAATTAATCCGACCCCCAATCATTATCGTACCATTAATCCGACCCCCAATCATTATCGTACCATTAATCCGACCTCTAATCATTACCGTACAATTAATCCTACACAATCCCTCCCACGCAATCCCTCCCACGCAATCCCTCCCACGCAATCCCTCCCACACAATCCCTTCCACACAATCCCT
>VCRD01004571.1:31823-43941 GCA_006783055.1 Trinorchestia longiramus
CACTCCCACACAATCACTCCCACACAATCACTCCCACACAATCACTCCCACACAATCACTCCCACACAATCACTCCCACACAATTACTCCCACACAATTATCGTACAATTACCCTTACATGCTCTGTCAGCTTCAGTGTGTCTAGTTTTCGTGTATGAGCCTCGTGCACAATCAAGCATTAGAGGCGATCAGTGTGTCTGCTGGACAGTCAAAAATAAAAATTATATCAGCACAACAGACTACACAACATTTTGGAGGAAAAAATTAGTCCATCACTCCCGACTGGACGATCATTGTATTTCTCGTCAACCATAGATTGTTCCATGATTGAAAAAAACGTTTCAACTCTGATATTAAAAAGTACCTCACGTTTTGATTTCCCTTCACCCATTTCACTATATAATAATACACAGTGTGATACTCGCTTGCTTGGTCCGTGTCTCTGTGACACTCTTAAGGATTTAGATAGGTGGAAATTCGCTAGGGTATACATATATTGTGAACATTGTATTGTGGATACCAAAGACACATCCTTTAATGTGAAAACTCCTTTGTAAAGCCCGCGTCCACTGGCAAATCAAACGAAAAAATCAATAAAAAACACGTGAATTTTCACCTTTGGGTCTACTAGTGTGATATAATAATCCTCCCAGAGGCAAAGAACGCACGCGCTTTTCAAATCTTGTCCAACTAATAATTTTATCAGAATTATAAAGAATATTTCAAGTACTGCTGTCTCATGCCTGCGACATATGGCTCCTCTATCTAGATTTCTCAGTTCCTTTCAGTAACTTTCTAGATTCAGAGAACCGAGATTTCCCTCCAGAATTATGCTCTGAAGAAAGCACAACGCAAACTGGGCACTCCTTGTAAGGAAATTAATGCACTTCCACAGCAAATAAAGCCACTTGTCAATAGCAAGCCAATGAAATAAATCGAAATAAACTATTTGATTCTTTCTCATTGTAAGTTAAAAATTAAAGACAAGTTTTGAATAGTGGAAAAGTTTATTTGTTATACTGCTTCTTAGATAGTTATTAATCATTTATCATTAATCATCGTAAAATAACTTAAGACTATTCTAGGCGTAGGTCAACTTCATTCATATACATTTAGTGACAAAATTATTCGCACACCCATTAACATTGAATACTTTTAGTAGTTTCTTAAAAGTTAATGCTTAAAGGTTCCGTAAAGATTCCACTTTACGTGGAAAGATTTAAACTCGGTTTTCAGTTGTACAGATCTAATTTTAAAAATTAAGCTAGAACATCATGCATAAAATTATTTGACTTAAATATTCGTACAATAAAAAAACAGTTTTATAGGTATCGATACATGTCATTATAAGGAATTATTATTTACTGTGCAGAGCATCTTAAATATTTATTTTCCACTATCATAGCTGGGCACTGAAAACAATACAAGATGTGGATGCAGGTCAGGAAGACAGTCTGAGATAGTTAATTTAAGGTTTTTGGACCATTCCATTAACTCCTGATTATCCTTTTCTTGAGGTGCAACACGACCATGCCGACTCGCCTCAGGGGAAAGCTTGTTCTCTCTCAGAAAATGCATCATCAGGGAGATGGTACCTGGGATTATTAGTTGTCGGTGCCCAGCTACGATCAGAACATTCTAGAAAGCTCTAGTAACGAGCATGATGTGTTGCAATAAGCGTCATCATTATCATTCTTGATCTGATGGCAAGACGGGTTAAGACAAAAGAACTAGGCGTTGATTTGAGGCAAAAGGTTAATGATTTTCACAAGTCTGGTAATAGTTACGGAACAATTTCAAAGTTCTCAACTATCCCTAAGTGCACTGTACAATGTCATCAAGAAGTTCAAAGATTTTGGAACGACAGCGACACTACCAGTCGACATGGTCACCTAGAGCAGAGCCTCAACTATGTTGCGAGTTTAATATGAATTTTGTCAAATCAATTTTCGCCCGATGTTCTTGTTAAATCCGTTTGATCAAATGTCGTATTGAAAACTAAGTTTTAGATTCCTTCTCAGTTCTAAACAACATATGGAATGTTTGGAATCACACGAACATTAAATTATAAGAATTATTACTAAAGAATTAAACTTTGGTGGGTGTACGAATAATTTCGTCGCTAACCTGCGTTATGTTGTTAAAAACAACGAAAAAAAATTACCTAGACTTTCATTCAATTTCGTTAGGTGAATGCAAAGCGTTATCGACAATTTTTGAGGCATTTTGTAATTATTTTGTCGTTTACATTTTGGTACATTGAATCCATTAGTATTATGGGTAACATACCTAGAATTTAAGTGATAGTAGATCCACATATGGTGTATGTCTTCAAACTTGTGCCCAAGTTCTTTTATGCACATAAATAAACTAGAAAGAAACTTAGTAGCTTTTTCTAATGTCTATGGAGAAGTGATCGTGCAGAATTTGCATGCAGAGATAGATAAATATTCTCGCGCAAATTTTTGCTTGCTATACAAAATTTTTAAATACGTATAACTTACCACACACATGTACATCTTAAAGTGAAGCCATGAAGTACGTCTGACATGCTGTTCCAAGTTATCAGTAATGATTAACTTATCATATGAATTCGAAGAATTGCGTTGAGAAACTGCACGAAGCCAGAGGAGGGGCGGTGGAATGCATCACTTAACGCTGGGAAGGTTCATTCAAATTTTCGGAACCCGGAAGCATATGTCACGAAATATAGAAAACTTCGCACCCTCTAAAGCAATTTTATGCATAATTTTGCCAGTCACGAAAAAATTCGTACGGTTTGCGAGATGGCTGGCAGGCTTTGTTGCAAACGACCACCTGTATGAGGGTTACCTGCTTGCAGGGCGCCCTAGCGTATATAAGGGGATATGAACCACTGTTTGGTACCAGTTCATCTCAGGCCGTGGTGACGTGTACATCTCTCCCATACTCAGGTAACTCCAGCGTCAATGCAAGATATCCACAGGACAAAGTGCTTTTATATTATAAAAAAACATTCGCTGTTTAAAAACTTCCAATGATCGAATTATGCTACAAAATATGGGCGTTTTTTCGTAACAGCTATTTTACAAAATCATATTCTATAAATATTGCAATAACGTGGTCCTTTGTAGGAAAGGCTGACTATACTGCGGAAATTAAGAAAAAACACAGGTAGAGATCTAGTTGACCTGGACACAACATTAAATTATTCCTAAATCAAGTTCACTAAAGCTACTGCAACCGATTGAAAGAATATCATCCGGACGTTTCTTTTACCTCAAGTTCTTTAGCCAGTAGGGACAAATAATTTAATGATCATTTCTGAATATTTTCCTTACAATAAGCTAGCGTAAAAATCTTGCATGTCTTTAGTCGAACACTAATATGAATTGACTACATTTATGCAATAATAATAATAAAAACCAACGGTCCCAGCTGAAGCCCTTCTTGCCAATGATTTAATTCCCATTTACCTTTCCACACTAATCACTTTTGAGTGCGGCTAAATTCCCTTACATTTTTAAAACACAAAAAGATTTCCCTTCATCATGCCAGGGTCTCTAGAACCGAATCAATGAAAACCTTTAAGAAGAGTAATGTCGTTACAGTACAAACATGGGACTTGTGTATCAACCCAAGAATAGGCCAAACGGCTAATTCCTATGGCCTTACTCTATTTTACAGCTACAACGGGTAGATTTGAGCCAAAAAATATCGATTCATTTTCAAAAGATCAATTTCTTGAAGCAACATTCCCGAAAATCAGAGATTTGTAAGAGTCCAGTATAATAAACTTGCTTTCTTTTGTAAAACAAGTACTTCACGATCTTTCAATTTAAGACAATCCTTGTAAGCTTGACAACCCCGGTCCGTATCAATTGAGCGATAGCACGTATGTTTGCGACAATACGAACCACGAATAATTTACCTGTAACGAGAATGGTGCCAAATAGCAAATAATTTTCTTCAAATACCCCACCCCTTTTCAACTTTCAAGACTAGTTCAGGGTCACAATAAGTCATTACTCTACGAATACGTTAAAAAAAAATAGCCCCACTACTCGAGTTCCAGTTAGCATAGTTCTCAAGCCCACTTAATATTGTGAAATGAAGAAACCTGACTGCGAGGCATGACCACTACTGAAAAATGACAGCTGGTTCTAAATGTTCAGTAACATCAACCTGTTACTACTACTAACGACAGGGGGTGGAGGCCCAGTTACTTAACTTACTCCATTTAGTGACTGGTATTGAGTCAATACTCAATGGAACAATATGTACATATTATAATTATGTACTTACTTACCTGATCCTAGCTGAATTACTGGGAAAACTAATTATTACATTCAAATTAGGCTTAAATATTTGTAATATGAAACAATTAATGCCAACAAGTTGGTTACGCGCAGTGAAAAGAACGGTCAAAGTAAAATCTGCAATGCCTTCAGTGATGCATGGTAATAATTTCTTGCACTTCAAATCAAGTGCATCCGAAAATGCCGAGCCCCAGTTTAAATACATGACAAAATATCTTATGAGAGAAATTACACTTTTTAAAGGAAGATTCTTTTCATTCTAATGAAAAAATTAACAATTTATTCTGTTGCTGCGCCTAGAAAATTTCACTGTCTATTAGTAATCACTATGTCTCGTAGTAAATACTACATGTCTCGTAGTAATCACTATATCTCGTAGTAAATACTACATGTCTCGTAGTAAATACTTCATGTGTCTCGTAGTAAGCACTAGATCTGAGCGAGTTCTGTGAATGAAGTGGTACTAGAAGGATAAAATATCCTAGCTACCTGTCCCACCATTCATTGCTCACATGTAGCCCCCTGTTAATGTCTACAATTAAGCCTGAGACTCTGGAGCTGCACCTCCATGTCAGTCTTATTTATAGTCATTACGCCGCCATAAAGAGACAAATATGCCTCTTTATGGCTAACACCGGAAGTATATATATATATATATATGCATTAAAGGTCAGATGACGTATTACATTTGAGATCTGTTTCTTTAGTGCTACCAGGAATGGATTTTTAAAATTTGAGATTTATAGATTTATGGTACATTCTTTGGGTTATTTACTGGTTTTGGATTATTTACCGAGATTGAAGGAGAACTGACCATTAAAATTTGCGGAAAACTGCAAGGAAATTTTAAAATGAGCGAACAATGTATTATTACTGCTCGTTAAGAAGTATCTTATGTGTTACTTCGTTCACTGTTGTATAACGTTGAAGAAACACGTGCACATTTTACAAAAGATATTGAACTTAGTGCTTCACTTTTCTTATCTAATACTGAACATTGTTGTCGAACAGTCCTACAAAAAGGTTGATTTCTTAAAAAAAAGTGTGATACATTCCAACATTTATTTAAGCACAATTGAAACCAGTGGTCGTTGCGATGCAAGTCCCAGAGTGAGTTTATGGAGTCATTCATCTCAATTTGTTATTTCCAGCACTTTATGCGACTCCTGAATGACTCGCGACATCAGTGGTGTAAGTGACGTGTAACTAACGTACCTGTGCATCACCGTGACACTACTAATGGTTGTCAAAGACAAGGTCATTGAGTGCAACTTGTGCGAATGGGAAGCAAGCGAAAGTTGAGTCTACGCCTGTTGCCCTTCATGCGTGAAGGAAGGAGCCCCTGCGTCGGAGTGTGGTGGCTCTAGTTATGATGTGTTGCTCTAGAACCGCGACTGAATCACTCGAGAGTATAAATGAACCGTTCGAGTCAGTCAGGGGTTGGACCGTTGGAGTCAGTCAGGGGTTGGACCGTTGGAGTCAGTCAGGAGTTGGACCGTTGGAGTCAGTTGGAAGTTGGACCGTTGGAGTCAGTTGGAAGTTGGACCGTTAGAGTCAGTCGGAGTCAATCATCTGGGGGCGTGAAGAATAGATGACAAAATCCCACTTCATTTATTACGAAAGAATGCAAGTAAACAATAAGAAGCAATAAGTATTAGCTATATAACGCAGATTCATACCAGTATCATTGCAACATTTTTTGGCACTAATATCAAGGTATGACAGGTCTGTATGGTATATGGCATGACTGCAGTAAGTCATCCCACCAACAAAAAATGTCATTCTAATCATACTGAACTTTGTTTCCCTCCCTCCGTTAAAACACATCATACTTTTTTACCTGCAACCCAAAGTCTTTTCATTTTTATAGTAAATTAAACTGAAAAGAAAACAACGATGCCTTAATTATGCAATCGTTAGTCCTATCATGATAGCGCATCCTGGAATTGAAACTTAATTCCAATCGACAGACACTGAAAATAATTCAGCAAATGTAGGTTTTGGACCCACAACGTTCATGTTCAACATTAGGAGCCTAACTCAGTCGGAGATTTGCTCCTGAACTTCGGCATGAATATTAAAGGCTTGGATGAGACATATGCTTTTAGTTTTACACAAGAGATCACTCTCGTCTATCACTGACACAACCACGCTTTTCGTCATCCATATTTCACTATCTTGTAAAACAATTCTTCTACTTATTTTCAGTTAAGCGGAAAAATTCATAAAGTTATGAGAAAACGCTTGTTCAAAATTTTCGCGCCATTTAATACCTGTGATAATTCAGCAGCCTGTGCACCAAATCCTCACCGATAATTGCAATTACTCCACAGTTATCATGAAGACCGCTGTAGCCTTCCTCTTCCTAGCCATGCTGGCTGTGGCTCACGCTGATGCCAAAGCCGATGCCAAAGCCGACGCCAAAGCATCACCTGCCGCTAAGGCCGCAGCGAAGGCTGCTCCTAAGGCCGCTGCCAAAGCCAAAGCCGATGCGAAGTCAAGCTTCTTCTCTTCAGGAGCCCTTCATTTAGGAGGCGGAGTACCGCTCATCCCGAGCTCTGGAGGCTACGGGGGCCATGGAGGTGACTACCTACCCGTCGCCCCTGTGCATCCAGCACCGTGCTATGATGATGCTAAGGTCATCTACTCCACAATCGTCGAACAGGTACTCAATTCATGAATACAATGATACAAGATAGTTCCCGTGAAAATTCCACGTTTTATATTTAGCTGAATTGAAAGTATTATAGAGACGATATATTAAAGATTTTCGACGAATTATTGTGTTTTATAGGAATATTTTCATGAATAAATACAGCACTTCCATTCTGTATCTTATCGATCGATAACATGGTCTCCATGGTAATTCCATGGTTTAAAAGTAATAAAATTAAGGATCTATAAAATGAAATCCATTTTTCAATGTTACTCTTGGTACTATCAGAATCAGAATATTTTTCATGAATACATACAGAACTTTTATTCTCTATCTTATCTACCAATAACATGGTCGTGTAGAAGAAGGCTAATAACGGCCAAAATTATGTATTTTATAGTAATCCGGCGTTCTTGGTATCTACAATACTATGCTTATGAATCATCTATATCTGTTCTGATTTCAGTTCAATAATTTTTCTTCAGTAATGGGTTGGAAGATATGGGACGGACGCACAGAGAGGGATATAGATCGGGAAAGTTGTAGAGAGGAAGACAGAAATAGAGATACACTGTATTATATAAGTAGATAGTATAGACAATTTTGATCATGTTACGAATGTTTCATCAATTATTTGTTAACTGAAATGTAGATCCGAACCACACAACTACCAGACCCTTCCAATCATGAAATCAGTCCTCCTAGACACACTACTCAATCTCAGTCAGCAGTTCACCACTAGTCATGTTAAATTAGACGCGGTATGTAAATTGAAACAATAACAGACAAAATTAAAATAAAGTTTCCCTTTTGAAAACGAGATCCAGTGAGAATGATGTTTTACAATTTATTCACATTACTTTAGCACTTTTCTCTGTGTTTGTGGTACATGTACGAATAGCATCAGCAGTTTTGCAGACACATTATAGCCACAGATTCCTTTCTATGGAGAAATCTCCTAAATATAACTACTGCTCAAATTCTACATCTCCAACATTTATGTTCATATTTACTGTTTTCCAGGTTCCTCTCTATGAAAAAGTCTACGAAACTCAAGTAATCCCAACAACTTTATACAAGACAATCTACAACACCGAGTTTGTCTCCCAGTACATCACTGAGTACGTGCCTGAGTACATCACCAGTGTTGTGAAAGTACCTGAACTCACGTACATTACAAAGTACAACACTGTGTACAAGACAGAGTACCAGCCCCAGTACATAACCCAGACCGAATACGTACCTAAGTACATCACTGAAACTCAGTATGAGCCTGTCTACAAGACTAAGGTGAACTACCAGACCCTGTACAGCACGATCTATCAGCCCAAGTACATCACCAAGACCAACTACAGGACCAAAGTGGCCTACCAGACCAAATACGTGCCAGAGTACGTCACTGAGACCCAAGTCGCCTATAAAACGGTGTGCCCTAAGCCTTCTTATGGCTACAAGCCTCATTACAATGCTTACGGCTGAGGTGACTGTGCAATACCGTAGAAAGAGAATACTTAACGAATAAGGACTTTGAAACAGACTTCAGTGAAATGGGATGTTCGGAATATCTAACTTCAAAAACTGTATTTCTTTTTAAATTTTGAATAGGGCCAATGATGGCAATGATGAATCGGTAACGAAACGAAAGTCAAGTAGAGCGAATAGAAATGAGATTTAAAATAATTTAATAGTCGTCTGCACCAACTTATATAATTTTGCCCAGCACCTCAAAATCTCTTTACGACTGAACGACTTACAAGCCTTTGACGTAAATTAGTAGAATTGTAGAAAAAAATTACTATCAGACGATAAAATTGTCATTTTTTAGTGTCTCGCTCATAACAATTAGGGCCTTCCAGCTCAAACCAATAAGATATTTCATTTCGAGATTTCTTCGGGATCTCGCAGAACGTCGGCCTATTCTTCAGATGCAACCTCATCGACTCATCTGTTGCATATGTTGCATGATGTTCTGCATGCAGAAATGTGCTTCCACAATTATTTTGTGCAGCATTTTTCAAGCATTTCTTCTACAAAGAATCATCCTGAGGCTGACATAGCTAGTTTTTGATGAAATGTTCTAAAAATATTTCTGACGAAACGCTGCCACTACTACTACTACTACTTCTGAAGTACCACCAAAGACGAGAAAAATCACATAGTGCTAATGTACTTAAAATAATAGGCTTTAGCGTCTTAAAAACTTATTTATTGTGCACTAAGCAACAGGCTTGCTATGAGCAGAAGCTCATTCTGACATCAGGAAAACCGCTGCGCCAGTTGCAGAACAGGAAGAAGAAGAAGTTCACAGCGAGAACTTCCTCACTGTGAAAACTCAGTCCTCATACCGTTCTGCAACTAGATATTTCCATGAAGCTCATCGAGATAAGCGTCACCTCCATTGTTTCCCCCATGATAAAAATAAGGTCGAGTTATCTCTACATAATATTCTAAATGAGGCAATGGACCCATGTGTGCCTGAAGTGAAGGTGGTGCAGTGCGGAAACGCTAGAATTACTACATTTTGAGCAGAATATGAACCCTGGAAAAATTTTACTGCAAGTGAACTTTTTTGTTCTGGTCTAGAGTGCACTGATGAATGAATTGAAGAATTTGTATCTGTGTGACAGCGTGTAACTGAGATGGTTTCGTGACATGGTGAAATAAAACTATTCAAAAAATAAAAAAGAATGCAAAATTAGTGACAAAATATGAATATTCTTCAAGACATTCATGCACCCAACATGACAACATGCAGAGATTATAGGCACTATTGAAGGTTCAGTGGCACGCCGGCAGTAATGCTAACTTGTTTAATGAAGAGAAACTTTTTCTGCACCTAACAATTTAGTGGCCACGTCGTGATGGACGTCGTTTATTTCCCTTGGTTAAGAGTCACTAGCATCCTTAACAAAATTTTTTAGTATCGTATTATACATGATATAAATAAATTATTTTCATGAAAATTGCTGTTTTGAAACAACCTCCGACTCTAAAATATCTAAAAGTTAAAGATGTAAGCAAAAGTACAGCTCTATTGCTTTTAGAAACCTAAGACGAGCTTTAAAATCTTGCATAACAAACCTACTCATGTTCTACGTCTAAAAAAAATCATGTACATAATAATCGAGGTACTATGAACGGAAAATAAGAGATATACGAGAAATAGTAATTCTACAACGTAACAATGGAAATCCACGATATATCTTTGTCTCCCTTATCATAGATGCGGTGAAAAACGTATTCACAGTAGTCTCGTGAACAAAACATCACAAGATTAAATGGTAAATGATTACATAATTTAATGTTATTTTTGGGTCCTATATTCGCAAGGTCGACACTTAAACCATCCCTATGTTTGAAAGCCAACGAAGTCATCTCAGGATTTAATGATACTTTCAACATACTTGAACTGGTTTTAGGAAAATATATATCGTTTGATATTTAATATTGATGTCCATGGGTGCAAGAAGTTAGTACATTTTGTACGTGTAAGCATGCATAAGTATTTTTCAAGTACACGCACAGCACTACTACAGACAACTGATAGGAAAATTTGTATATATACTTGTGCTGGAAGTGAAGTCTGGTTGATCTCAACCCCAGATCTGACTTGAAGATGATGGACTTCCGAGTGGAAGTCCGATGCCGTCATAATAAAGCACCGGGAACACGACGGGGAAGAATTAAATATGGAACCTGGAGAGATCACGGGGAAGGAAGTTGTTCAGTATTGAGGATCTAAGTACGATAATACAAAAACGCCCAGCTGGTAGCGTTTGTTCTCTGGGCGAAATTTCTATTTCATTTCTTTTGTTGACTAACCCTCTATGAAAAAAAGTGAAACATAGTGATCAACTAGAAATGGGTCGTAATTTCCGAAATGTATCTTTAAGATCATTTTGTTTTATTTGATTTTAACAAATGGATCCATCAAGTGGGTGTTGGTGCTATGTTTCGTTTATTCAACCTACAAATAGAATAGAATATGGCTATAGGAACGAGTCCGTTGGTCCATTACTACCAAGGACTACTATAAAGTAGTCTTTATAGTAGTCCTTGGCTGCTACTCATGTCCCACACCATCGGTAGTTAAGGTACAATCACGCAGGCACACGCACCTCAATCACTCACAGGCACCACGAGTAAGGAATGATAGGAGTAACAATCATACTCTCAGTCGTCAATTTTTACACAATTATTACTTGACTCATTAAACAATAATTATATGATTCTTGGTACACAATAAAGATATGACTCATTAAACAATAATTACATGACTCGGCACATAGTAGGGATATGACTCATTACACAATAATTATATGACTCTTGGTTCATAGTAAGGATATGACTCATATTAAACAATAATTATATGACTCTTGGTACATAGTAAGGATATGACTCTTGGTACATAGTAAGGATATGACTCATTAAACAATAATTATATGACTCTCGGTACATAGTAGGGATATGACTCGTTAAACAATAATTGTATGACTCTTGGTACAAAGTAAGGTTATGACTCATATTAAACAATAATTATATGACTTTTCGTACATAGTAATTATTTGACTCTTGGTACACAATAGTTATTCAAATCTTGGTAAACAATAGCTATATGACTCAAGCTACACCTACATATATATGGCTTACAATGAGCAGCAATTTTACAACTCGTAATACACGATTATTACACGAATAGATTCGTATGCAACAGATCATTTAGCACCACCCCGTATTTTTAATTACAAATAATTCCATCGCATGTTTAATGCGTCAAGGACTGTTTTTCTTTAATTCTGTGTTCATAAGATTTTTCAGCCAGACAATTGTGTGGCACAACACGCAGTCTGCTGCTTGAACCCTGGATATTTTGTGACCGCTTACCTGGTATGCGATTTGTAATCCTTTCCCCGTGACACTTGACAAATGCGAGTTTACATTTCCTAAAACGCTTGTTTTGAGTGATACAATATAATATATTCAAGTGATGCACTATAATATAGTTGCATGGTGCACTATAATATAGTTGCTTGATGCACTATAATATAGTTGCATGATGCACTATAATATAGTTGCATGATGCACTATAATATAGTTGCTTGATGCACTGTAATATAGTTGCTTGATGCACAGTAATATAGTTGCTTGATGCACAGTAATATAG
>VCRD01004572.1:2669-17779 GCA_006783055.1 Trinorchestia longiramus
TCAGGTATCACTCACAAGAACGTCAGGTATCACTCACAAGAACGTCGGGTATCACTCACAAGAACGTCGGGTATCACTCACAAGAACGTCGGGTATTACTCACAAGAACATCGCGTATCACTGATACAAAGACTACAAAAAAGTCCTCACGGTTCCACCATCACAAAGAGTTACCCCAACTTCCAATCTTCCTCTTTTTATTCACGCCGTAGTAGAAGCCAGACTTCGCTGCCTGTTTTTCTCAGCGCTTTGTTTTTCCACGTCAGTTTCATATATTGGCGGCAGATATTGTTTTGCACTCTTGATAAGCCAGTTGGTCCCAATATAGTGCCCTGTATTGCATGTTCAGAAGTGCTGTGTACTTTAGAAGAGAATTAAGGCATCGATTAGCCGCAGCTCCTCGAAGTTGTCTTAGTTCTGAACTGCAGTGAAGGATTGTGTCTTGTCACGCACACGTGCTAGTGTGTGCCAGTATGCATGATGTACTGTGAGCTTTGTGTCATCAACTCACACAATACGGGAGTTTTACATGTGCAGTATATGAAAGTATGCACAATATACTGTGGGCTTTGCGTCGTCAAATCACAGTATATGGGAGTTTTACATGTACAGTATGTGCCAGTATGCACAATATACTGTGTGCTTTGTGCCATCAACTCACAGTATACGGGAGTCGAAGCTTATAAAAAGAAGCTAGAATACAAGCACTTGAAGAACCATCTAATTATAGAGGTTTTTGTGATAAAATGTTGGTAAGTGCAAAAACAAAGGGAATTTAGGAGGCATTTTGTCATACAGGTAAAACGTTTGAATATATGAAACACGGGGAAAAATTTGTTGCAATGAAATTACGATTTAAATTTTGAATAAACGAAGATAAAAACGAGTTCCAGTGAAATCGCCGAATAAAAATTAATTACAGAAGCGATTGCCATTAACAAAAATTGTAACTTCACCTCAAAAAGCTTTCAAAAAGAACTACCTGAATTCAAGAACAAGTTCAACATTTACAACTATACATTCCGTTGTGTGGCAGCCAATTGAGCTCAGATGAAGTGGATTTCCAGCATTCCCGTCCCTGGTCTTGTTGATCCTGCAGTTCCGAGGCAATGCAACGCTTACTTCCAAAATGTACACAAATACAACAGATAAATATATATATATATGAAAATTTGTATGTAAGATAATAAAACATATAGGTAAATTTGTAAATTTATGAATGCGTAAACAAAGCAGGTGCGTAAATGTCTCAGCTGTTGTGATTTACCTAAACTTTATAAATTCTAGTGAACATTTTTTTCGCTTGGATGCAAACAAAAGAAAGAATTTTACTGTGATGTATAGAACACAATTCCTATTTCTTTCAATGACGAAACTTTCCCACTCATTGGTATCGAAAATAAAAATACAAAAAACTTTGTTCTCGAAAAATCTTCATTAACACACGCGTTTCTCCTCAAGTTTTTCAAGGAACACAAATCTGAGCCAAGATTCACTTTTCTACAACGCTCAATAATTCGACAGCACCTGAGTTTGTTTAAATATTCAGAAAATAAGATGCAAAGAGCACCCTTGAGCGGGCCAAGCGATTTAAAGACCAGTAATCGCCCTATAAAACGAATTGATAATTGCCCTATAAACCGACCTGGTAGAGGTGAGCCACCGCTCTATGTACACACTTACATTATATACATGGATATAAGTATATATGTGCATGATGCATATACAACATATGCATGTATATCTATATATATACATATATATACATATATATGCATAGATGTTGCATATATCATGTGCAACACATTGTTGTAACTGTTCCCGCAAACTCAACTTTTAGGGCAAAATTAAAAAAAAACTTATTATAGAGAAAGTTGGGAGTTTTGGTTTTGATTCTGCTCGTTCAAGGGTAACCGACTTTATAAATTTGCTAATAAAACAAGAACAACTAATTCTAGAGTGTTGAAACAGTTTTTATTCGAAAGATAAACATTTGTGTAAGTTCATACAATTTTGTTTTGAACATAATATCTTTTAGATGATAGCCACCACTGGTTTGATAACTGAACGTTCTATTTAAAGTAATTTCCACATCACTTCTCCGAATATCAGGCAACAGTTATTTCATGATGAAAGTTATGTTTAGTTCTTACAAATACGTGGTTTTTAACTTTGAATTTAGAGAGGCTATTACTCATAAAACATCCTATAGTAGAGCCTCTTTTTCAGTCGCTTGTATTCAAAGCTTCTTTTTATAATAAGGCCATGAATTATACTCAGTTTATATTAAAGCTTTTTTCGTGCACTTTGTGCTGCAGGTTAAAATTTCGATGTGACTTAAAAGAATATGCGCAAAATAATTCATTACAGTAAAGTAGCCAATCAGTTACTTCTGCACTCGGTTGCTACTCCCTGTTAGTACTGTGTTACTACTCAGAAACTGCACTAAAGGTTGGCTAATTATGCTTATGTGTTCATAATATTTATTGGCCGTACAAGCCAATTCCCGTAGAAATTCCACGATTTAGATTTGACTAATTTGAAATTAATATAAAGATAAATGTATTAAAGATTTATGACAAATTATTGTGTTTTAAATGAATATTTTTCATTCATATATACTGGACTTCCATTCTACACCTTATCAACCGATAACATGGCCATGTAAAGGAAGAAAACTGATAACGGATAAAATTGAGTATTTTATGGTGATCGGGCGCCTTTCGTATCCACAATACAATGCTTATACTACATGCTTACCCCTTCTGATTTCAGTTCTATAATTTTTCTTCAGTAATAGATAGAAAGTATTGGGACGGACACAGATACAGAGAGACAGAGAGAGAGAGATGGAGATACATTGTTTATTTTATATATATAGATAATAAAATATTAATATGTTAGATATTATTATTTTATGTTTATAATACATTAATATAGGATATTAATAAATAATAACATACATAATGGGTTATTTTTATTCAATTATAAGTTACTGGATATTCTGTTATCCTCATTGCTCTACAAGTAAACTAATTGTCTAAAATATTAACACATTTCGTTATGGAGATCTATTCACTCCTCTGTCCATCTGTCCTTGATCATCACCACTCCTTTGTCCATCTGTTTTCTCTCATTGCTTCTTCAAACATTTTTTTGCTATTCCATGCTTCATAAATGCTTCTATTATCTAGTAATGATACTCACTTTAACCCCTTCAGTCAAAGCCTAAAAATACAATGATATCCATTTAAAAAACTTCATTCATTTTTTCACATCAACAAACCACTTGGACTAAGATAAAGTAAAAACAATTTCAGAAATTTGAATAATATGTTCAAAATGGCAAATAACAATATTGCACATGATTTATTGAATTGAAATCATTTTTTGCATTTTGAAGAGTGTCCAATATATCAGACCAAGAGACTGAAAGAGTTAATATCCTTAATTAAATATGTGCCATTAATAACTGACGCTAAATGGCCACGTATGCAGAGAAATAAATTGTACATTGTCTTGTACTATTAAGAAAGAAATGAAACAAATTTCTAAGCAAAGAAAAATAGGAAAAAAATTCACACCAAAGATATGAAAAAATTCAGAAAAAGTAAAGTAAATATTCATGCATCAATGAATATTTACTTCATTTTTTCTCAATGTATTTTAGGTTTAATTTTGATGCACAAGATTCTGCATCATGTGTCACTTTTTCTTCGCCAAGTACAATCATAATTTTTAGTTAATCATTCATCTCAAAGTGTCAACATCCTCAGCAAATTCTCTTACATTAAAATAATTTTCTTTCTCAGTTAATCATCGTTTTCAAAGAAAAACATCATTAAAAGCAACTAAAATTATAAATTCCAACTTATGAGCGTATCATCACTACGAGGGTAACTCTTAACTTTCTTAATATTTCCCAATGACCACAGGGAAACGAGGGGAACTGAGGGAATTTGAGGGGAACTGAGGGGATTTGAGGAAAACGGAGGAGATTCGAGGGGACCTGAGGGGAACTGAGGGAAACTGAGGGGATTCGAGGGGACCTGAGGGGATTCGAGGGGAACTCAGGGGGTTCGAGAGGAACTGAGGGGAACTGAGGGGTTTTCCCCACATACTTCATTGCAAGAAAAATATCCTAGTTTATTATTCTTTGCCTTATTTCAACTTCCACGAAAAGGCTGAGTTTAGACGAGTTTATTGCTTTCACAATCACTTTATTTGCTTGCAGTCTGCTCGAAAATAGACTCATCGATTATTACTAGCTTTTATTGAACTGCCAAACTGCCACGTTACTGAACTGGCGGCGTAATAGCGGGTCTCCCCTCTGACTCCCCTCTTCTCCCCTCATCCCCTTCCTTCCCTCTTTCTTTCCCTCCTCCCTGACTCCCTTCTTTTCCTTCTTTGTTTCATTCTTTCCATCTTTCGTTCCTTCCTTCCCTCCTTCTTTCCCTCCTCCCTTACTCCCTTCTTTTCCTTTTTTGTTTCATTCTTTCCATCTTTCGTTCCTTCCTTCCCTCCTTCTTTCCCTCCTCCCTGACTCCCTTCTTTTCCTTCTTTGTTTCATTCTTTCCATCTTTCGTTCCTCCCTACCCACCTTCTTTACCACTTCTTTCCTTCCTTCCTCCCCTGTTTCTCCACCTGTCTCTCCAACTCTTCCTTTCCTCTTCTTCCCCTCTTTCTTCCTCCCTGCCTTTTCCTCTTTCTATCTTCTCTCTTTTCTTCTCTCCTTATTTTTCTTTGCCCCATCTTTCCTTTCCCTTTTTTTTCTTTTCCTCACACATTTCCTCACTCACCTCAAAGAAAATCAGTTTAAGGCTTTCCAACGAACACAACACGTCGTCAGCGGTCTTTTTTATTGCAATAATTCTGCACTATACTTTACATCTATATTCCTGTGCTTTATTCATACAATTTACACGAGCACACATCTTACACGAAGCTTTGAGGTCGCAGCAACACAAGAAATGCTTGAGGTAACAGTTAAGTATTAACAGTTAACACATAAATATCAACAGTTAACACATAAATATCAACAGTTAACACTTAAATCGTAACAGTTAACACATATATATTAAAAGTTAACACTTAAATATTAACAGTTAACACTTTAATATTATTATTATTAGGTTAACTCATAAATATTAACAGTTAACACCGATATATTACCAAGTAACACCAAAATATTACCAATTAGCACTTGAATATTAACAGTTAAAACTAAAATATTAAGTGGAAACTGTTTAAATGTCCCCTGGTGAGAATACAAATGAGGGAACACGCAGTACAGGTTTGATTATTTTTCTCACGTTACAATAATTTCTTCCCATTTTATGTACGAACTACCGTACATGATGGTGCGTCCGTGCGTGCACCAAAGAGAACTACTACGTGAATTACGGTGTATGAAATACTCAACACGTAATATCTATTTTTTTGCGACTGTGTAAGTAAAATAATCATGCAAACAGAATCGAGAAATCGAGATCGTTGTAGAGTTCTTATACTATAAGTACTGGGAAAACAATAATAATATTAATAATAATAATGGTCATAATAATAGGAGTTATAATATTACTTATAATTTTTGCCTCATAATACAACAAAAGAGCATCTACAAATTTCCGCATGGAAAAATTACGTGAGCTGCCATTTTTAAAGCAGCCGCGCGTTCACTAAATCTATTAAATTTTCTCAATTTAGTTCTAATGGGCCGGGGAAATCCTGCAAACTGAGCCACGTATGATGAACCATTAGAGTTCAATGGTAAGTAATCTATTAACTTCAAACCGTAATTGGGAGACCCTGTACACTTCCAATTACAGGCTCCGAACTTTCAAACTTGACAAATGGGCTTGGCAGAATTGCCAGTCTTCGCTGGGCTCCGAGCAAACTAAGATGCCGGCGATCAAATTGATGAAATTTGTCGATTACACAAAGATTTCCACCAACATTTCTTCCTAGGAAACACTACTTCCATTTATGATTTCTGTCATGCGAGGAGATTCCACATAAATTTCCCATCCGGTGAGAAAATTCGGGCGTGCATTTTCCACAGGCAAGTAGATTTTTCTGAAGAAATGCCCCATCAAGCAAAAAGACCTTCATATCAATTTCCCAACTGGCAAGAAAATTTCTACATGAATTTTCAAGATAGATTTCTACGTAAATTTTGCACCAGGCAAAGAGATTTCCGCATGAATTTTCGATTCAATAAGATTTCCACGTGAATTTTCCATCAGGCAAAAAGATTTCTGCATGAATTTTTCATCAGGTAAGATTCCCACTTGAATTTTCCATGAGGTAAAAGATTTCCACAGGAATTTTTCATTAGGTGAGACAATTTCCTCATGAATTTTCCGCATAGACTACCATCAGTTCAATACACACTTTTTCACATTAATTGTTGTTGTACTCTATGTACAAATATGTAATGAAAAAATTGAAAAATAAAATATTTATACGACTACTTGTGTTTTGTGACGACTGCTATAACATGTGTACACTCACGAGCATTCCTACATTTATTCACATGAGCTATTTTGAAATATTATAAAGCTATATGCATTTTTTAATTTTCTTAACCTGTTCATTTCCACTAATTTTACATCACCGAACAATAATCGTGCAGGTACTTATACATGATTTCCTTCACTTGTGTCAAATCATTTCTAGTCAAATTTTTCATAGGAATTTTGCAATTAATTTAGAAGTACAAATTCATCTTTTACCGTCTACACTCCTGCCTACAACTTATGTTAATTATGGTCCCTATTTCATAATATATTTTATTTCACAAAACTTTTGTGATTTTCAAGGCATGCTCCAGATTTAGTATTCCAGTACGAGAATAGTTCCAACCTTAATTTTCGTGATTTACTTCGTTTACTTTAATTTCCGTTATTTTCAAGGCATGCAGCATACTGAGTATTTCATCATTTAAAATCAAACTACAGTTTACCCTCAAGTTCACGGTCTGGTGCTTCTCTCTATGAATTTTATCAGAGAAATAAGCTTCATGTCGCACATCATGTGAATGAAACGCAATTATTTTTGCATTTCTGTCAAGGCCGCTGACAAATTGGAATTTTATTAAGAACAAACGAGCGAAACAACTGCCAGTTATGTCATTTTTACTGGCACAGTTTAGTGTACTTCACAGGGACAATTGAGGACGGTAAAATACCTACTGCTTCTGGTCGGAAATAGTTGGTGCATACAATTTTTGACGTTCGTTGGGAACAGCTCGGGGGAAGGAAAAAAGTTTACAAATTTAACTCATGCATTACACTTTCACTGTTATACAACATATTTAAAAAACACATGAAATATACATAAAGAATTAGTTTCCCCAATGTTTCTGAAACATTAGTGGCAGAATGTTTTCCCGACTGTGCCCCAACTGTTTCCGACCAGATGAAGTCCATAATTCATCAGAGTAAGCCCTCGGAAAAATACAAGATATAAAATAAAGCCTCTGAGAAATAAATGGGGTGAAAGAGTGGCAATTTTACGCGCTGTTGATTACTGGGACTTCATAAGGTGCGTCTTATAACAGGGACCAACTCTTAATAACTTTTTTAGTGTAAGAATAATTTACACAACTGAAGACTGCGGGACTTTACTTACACAATGTAAGTTTTTGATGAAATTCAAATTCGTTGAACTTTTTCATACTGGCCTCAAACTATAACATTGCACTGTATGTAAATTTTTCCGAAGTTAACGCTTTGATGCAGTTTAAGATGTGCTTTGTAATTTATATTTCTCAGTCGTGCCTAACAGTTTGCATTGTTGTATTCACCTACTATACTGATATTAGGATTAACAACAACAATGTCACCACTAGCCGTGAGATGTTAGCTTCAAGATTTGAAAACCCGATTCCTTGTACTGTGGATTTAAATAGTACTCTGTGATACATCAAAATAAAGTTGATTGATTTTATTTCATTTATTTGTGGACAAATACTGCCATGATTCTTGTGTGTGAAGTGTGAGTGCGATGAAAGAAGTAAGGCTGCATATAAAGAAACCATGCTGCTACTACTAGTGGTAATCCAATCTACTATCCAATCTACTATTCAATGTACAATCCAATCTACGATACAATCTATTATCCAATCTACTATCTAATCTACAATCCAATCTACTATCCAATTTACAATCCAATTTACTATTTAATCTACTATCCAATCTACAATCTAATCTACTATCCAATCTATCATCCACCATTGCAAAATCTAAGACTAGAAAATCTAATCCAACTCACTGCAGTGCAATCCTACAAAAAGAGCTAAAGCTTTTTTTCAAATGTCTGCGGCTTTTTAAGAACTTCTTTTTACTTTTGCTCTGAGGACTGCTGTACTGTGGCTGTCCTGCTGCCATGCCGACACTCTTTTATATTCATTAAGCCAATTCTACCCACAGTTCCGTGTTCCACTTCTCAGACCTACATTACTCTTCTAATACTGTCCGTCGAAATTCATTTTGCTGCAATTTGACCGCCCAGGAAATATTAAGCAACGACCTACATTACGTGTAATGGTTCCCAATATCCCTATAATAATTTTCCCACGGCCTACATCCGACATGTCCATCCACTATATCCTCAGCCACAACCCCCTCATATCCTCCTCCACATCCATAGCCCATATGCTCCACATACTCCCAACATCCATCATCCATACCCTCCACATCCTGCCCACATCCATCCCCTATTCTTCACGCGTATGCACCCCCACACGACAAAACCCACCTCCATATTTCACAGAGTGAGGTGTGTTTGGACTGCCTTTCTTCTGCTCTCAATAGCGTTCAAATGCCTGCTTTCTGCCTTCAATAGGGCTGTAACGTCTGCCTTCTCTGCCTTCAATAGGACTGTAACGTCTGCCTTCTCTGCCTTCAATAGGGCTGTAACGTCTGCCTTCTCTGCCTTCAATAGGGTTGTAATGTCTACCTTCTCTGCCTTCAGTAGGGCTGTAACGTCTGCCTTCTCTGCCTTCAATAGGGCTGTAACATCTGCCTTCTCTGCCTTCGATAGGACTGTAAAGTCTGCTTTCTCTACCTTCACTAGGGCTGTAACGTCTGTCTTCTCTGCCTTCACTAGGCCTGGAAAGTGTGCCTTCACTAGGCCTGGAAAGTGTGCTTTCACTAGGCCTGGAAAGTGTGCCTTCACTAGGCCTGGAAAGTGTGCCTTCACTAGGCCTGGTAAGTGTGCCTTCACTAGGCCTGGAAAGTGTGCCTTCACTAGGCCTGGAAAGTGTGCCTTCACCAGTCCTGGAAAGTGTGCCTTCACTAGGCCTGGAAAGTATGCCTTCACTAGGCCTGGAAAGTGTGGCTTCACTAGGCCTGGAAAGTGTGCCTTCACCAGTCCTAGAGAGTAGATGGAAGCAGAGACGTACAGTCAAAAGGAAAAGTTCTCCCTCATTTGATCCTGTTATTGGTGCGTCGGCTTTGATGACCTCGCATCGATTTAAGCCTCTTCTGTTGAGTGAGTGCGACGTAAAGCTACAAGAAGATTACCTTCTTCATTCAATTATGTGCTGAAGATCATGGGTAATTTATTCTTCTGAGTTTCATTGCTAGTAAATATGGAGTGGTGACTTTACAAGGGGGAAGCGGAACAAAACGGAGTTGTTTATTTATTTAACACGTTAACCGCCACATGTACCACCGGTGGTACATTTGAGGGTTTCACTTACCGCCGCATGTACCACCGGTGGTACATTTCCAAATTTTTAATAATTATTTTCAAAAATTAATTTAAAATATTTACGGAAGGTTAAATGATAAAGTCGTAAAATGGTAAAGTCGTGGCGGTAGTGACAAATCTCTGATATCAGGCATGGCGATTAACGTGTTAAATCCCGGCTTCAAATTGTTATCATTTGTGTTAACTAGTTCTGATACAGAATAACTAGAACTAGGTAACTGGTACAGTATGGCTAATACTAGTGAATTAGTCCTGTGACTAGTAATAGTTATAAAAATTTTTATTTATAATGAAGTGCTTATATTTCTATCAATGATTGAATGTGATAAAGAAAGCTCTTACAGCTCTCCTACAAAATATGCGCCTACTAAATGTACCCTAAAATATGTGTATAAAATTATGTTAGTTACATTATGATGGGCCTAATAGGCAGGAAACATAAAGGTTATAATACACAAATAATTCAAGCCTTCTGATTTGACTTGACTCTTCCTAACATGAAAACTTTCTTGAAATAAGCTACGCATAACCCATTTTTAATTAAAAATTTTGTATTTATCATTGCAGCTTACATTCGGTGAGGCTGCAAAATGAACAAATTAGCCCTTTTTTCAATCTGGGACTCATTTAAATGTACAATTATCTGATTTTATTTTAACAAATTAGGGAGTTCATTTTTGATTGGTACTGGCCCTGGTGATTGTTTTTACTGTTCTATACATTTTTTATACGTTTATTAGCCCCAGAAGCTTTGATAGAAATTTTCAGGTTCTGCATCAGGTTCTTGGCTGATTTCTTCATTATGTGCATATCAGTTCTCTAAAATACTCGTCAAAACTAACGATGTGATAATTATCCTCATATTAATGACAATTTGTACTAAATAATAATTAATAGTTTTTGGGTATGCATACAAAAATATGCAAAATTCAATACAAGGTGTATGAGTGAACATGAACTGTCTCAAAATACTTAAAATGTAATAAAAAATGTGGTATACATTTTTTGAGCCTAAAAGTATCATATTAAATAAGGGATACATAACATAAATACATCAAAATAACATAAAATATAGAATACATAAAAAATAAATTATGCCGGAAGTAACTGAATTTAGCTCTACCAAACAATGAATTTTTGTTGAGTTTCTAACGTTCTTTTTCTTTTCAAATTCCTCTAGCGAAGAAAAAGCTTCTTTTACCAGTCGATGTCTCGACGACAAAAGCCTTCAGCTCTCAACAAAGAAGATTCACCTCAACAAAATCGGTTTATTTTTCAGTGCCCGTGCGATGGAATGAATTGTTGTACAGTGACGAGGATTGTTGCGTGACCGTGATCATTAGCATCCTAGGAATCTTTGTTCATTTGGTGGATGCAAGGTGGATTATTAATTCCTAATATTTGTTATTAAGATTTGAAAACTCTGTGTTAGTGTTTCTGACTACGTAACTTTTCCTTAAAAATCTTTCGTTTTGAGAACGAACTTTTTTCCATGGGTCGGCAGAGCGTGTGGTAAATATTTTTTCCTGTATTTTAGCGTTGCTTGTTGCAATTGTTAAATGAGACCTGGTAGTGCCATTGGACCATTCTAATTATCAATGGTGCTTTCTATAACGAACACGATTTCATTCTCCAGTATTATGGCATCAATACTTAGAAGTTACTCTGATTCTCTAACTGTCTTACTAAAGTTACCTTACTTCTCCTAGCTGCCTTACTAAAGTTACCTTAATTCTCTTAGCTGCCTTACTAAAGTTACCTTAATTCTCCAAGTAGCCCAATTAAAGTTACACTAATTCACAACGCTGCCCGACTAAAGTTACCCTACTTCTCCGAGCTACCTCACTAAAGTTACCTTAATTCTTCAAGCAACCAGACTAAAGTTACCCTACTTCTCCGAATACGACAGTTTTCAAACAGCCGAATGAAAGGAAGCAACATAAAAGATGGAAGCACAAAGATCGAGCACAGGAAATAGGCAGAAATATTTTATGGGCGACTGTACTGCGGCAAGAGGCCTAATTTTCAATAAAGAGCAGACAGAGATCGAATGTGCCTCCGTCACCGATAAATACTTAGATTAATAGCGTGATAAATATACCCTTACTTATGAACGTCACACTCACAAAAGAAACTTGAAATAAATGCTGAAAAGAAATGGGAATGAAGAGCACCTGGAATGTCTTTGTGATTGTTTTGAGCACTAAATCTTTATTGTACAGTACCTTTGTGTAGGTGAATATCAGTATTGCTGTATAGCATAAAGGCACTACGGTATAGTGTAAAAAGCACTACGGTACAGTATGAAAGTACTACGATATCGTATAAAAAGTTCTACGGTATTGTGTAAGATGTATTATTGTTATCATCACGAACGATCTCATGATTTTACCACAGGCTGATCGAAAAGTCGCTCACAAACTCGATTAACGTGTTACTTTTCTCAAATGTTTTGCTTGCTTTTCTCGTCTTAGAATTATTTATTTAATGTTCACTTAGTTCTCTCTAATTGGCGCAAACCATCAACCCACACACGTGCGTTGAAGCTCAAGGGAACTCGGGAGAATGTGTAGTTGTTACATGTAAAGCATGAACGAAAATTTTTATAAATTCAAAAGTGGATCAGGTAGAACAGGGTCAGGTAGATCAGGATCAAGTAGATCAGGACCAGGTAGATCAGGACCAGTTAGATTGTGATCAGGTAGATCAGGACCATTTGCCGACCGTAGAATTCTACTTGTTTAACTTCAGCTGTTTTTTTAAAGAAATTACTCCACTGCATCAATTTGGGCATCAGAAGTGTTTTACTGACACTTAATTTGGGTCATTTTTAGTAACACAATTTGTCTTGTCATTATTATTGAGGTTATTCCTATTTTCAAGGGTATTTTTACTTCTATCACCTTTTATTTATCTCATTGTGAGTTTTATTCGTATTAATGATCCTTTAATTTAATATACGCATGTTATAATCAGTGTTTTATGATTATCTTAAAGATTAGAATCCCATGATTAATTAACTGTTGTTGGCATTTGAGCGAATGATCGTTGTTGCACAAACATGAAAATTAGCTGGAAGAATTTAACTTTTCCCTCTAGGAATCAAATTTTAATGAAAAATGAAACACGGCAAGAAAATGTAAAGATCAATGAAAATAATCCTACAAAATACGGGGATGTTCTTCGGAACATCTTTTAACGTCTCACAAAACCAGTTCTTGTATTCTGTTCATGAACGGCCTAACGCGTGTGTATGTCTCCACAAACTGCTAAATAATTCTACTGCCATCTACTTGCACAGTAAGTGTGAGGTTCTAGTAATGTCTTAGAGCTTTTTGGGGCCATTGACGCAGAGAACTTTAAATTTTTCTTCCTTCTCTCTCTTTTGCTCTTTTTCTCTTCCTTACTCACTCTCCTTTCTTTTTTTTTCTCTCTCCCTTCTTACTTTATCTGTCTTCTCCCTCTCACTCTCACCCTCCCTCTTTACATTTCTTTCTCTTTCTCCTACAATCTCTCTATCTTTCTTTCTTTCCCTCCCTCGCCCACAATCTCTCTATCTTTCTCTCTCCCACTCTTTCTTTTCTAAAACCATTTTTAGGCAAACATTTGACTTTAGAACACACGAAAAGCGTCAACCAAACTCCAACTGTGCGTGAGATACGCAGGTAAAATGCTAGCTCGCTCAACGGAATCACGCACTCGTTAACCGAACACGACAGTTGAAGCTTCTGACTCATGCCTGAGCTTACTGAGTCAATGAAGCCATTTCTTCACTCACCGTGGTACTCAGCACGCAAATAATGGCAGACTGTGTAGTGACCAGACCTAAGCCTCTGGCTTGTTTGACTTTGCTTAATCGATATCAAATGCAGCGTTATTTGTCGAGTCAAGTAAGTTGTAGGTGTGATGTACTGCCTGCACTCACGCTGCTGACAGCTGTACATCAATGGTTGCTTAGCATGCAGCTGTTGCAGCATGCAGCTGTTGCAGCAAAAAGCTGTTCCGACATGCAGCTGTAGCAGCATGAAGCTGTTTCAACACACAGCAGCTGCAATATGGAGTTATATCAACACACAGCAGATGCAATATGGAGTTATAGTAACATGCAGTTGTTGATGTAACTCCACACAGTGCCAATAGATCTTCATGTGATCTAATAATTAGAAGTGCTAATTTTCTAGTTGCTCATTGTCATCGATTAATATTCTTGCTTATTATCATTCATGTTATTAATGTTGTCACTGCATCATTTGTAACATGAGCATTAAATTTATCAAAGGAACAAAAAATTGTTCCATGTCATTTTCAGTGAGTTGTAAAACCACCACACATATCCTATATTCCGTCTCCATCATGTTCGTAAACACTTTGTGCGTGTATGTGCAATCCTATTATCAGACATGTTTTAATTTAGAACAAAACTGGTAAATGTGAATGGCAATTTTAAACGACCCATTGAGTGAATGTAGGAGTACACAATATATAGATGAGTTGTTGAGATTTTCGTTTCTTTTTACAAAGGTTTTACTCCTACATTGAAGGCTCCGATGCCTACTTTTACATTACATGCAGGGCAGGACACTGGATCGGTCTTTGCGGTACCCTCTGACATCCAGAAAGCTCTTTACGATCCTCATAACAGATGTGATTGATGCGTTGACTTTAATCGACTTCGAATTTTAGTGTGAGCCCAAGAATAGAGCACTCGGCACGATGCCTAGTTAGCTTATATGATAATTTTTGTTTGCAACAATTCACTACCATTGTTATATATATAAATATATTCCACGACTATTTGCCCGCACAACTGTTTGCTCACACGACTGTTTGCTTCCACGACTATTTTCTCACACAACTATTTGCCCACACAACTATTTGCTCACACGACTATTTGCTCACACAACTATTTGCTCACACGACTGTTTGTTAACACGACTATTTGCTCACACGACTATTTGCTTGCATAACACATGCTCTACTATTCCAGCTGCAGAAAATATTCACAGCACCACAGCTACATTATTTAACTAACTCCTGACCAGGCAAATGTTCTGTGGATTCTTAATTTTACGTAATCGTGGAGGCTGTCTAAACAGACTTGAAGAAAAGTAGTATTATTCTTTAGTATTGCGTTAATGACTGAGTGGCATGAGTGGCCAGGTGTATTGCGTTAATGACTGAGTGGCATGAGTGGCCAGGTGTATTGCGTTAATGACTGAGTGGCATGAGTGGCCAGGTATATTGCGCTTATAATTGAGTGGCATGAGTGGTCAGGTGTATTGCGCTTATAATTGAGTGGCATGAGTGGTCGCGGCCCGTGTTCTGTATCGGGTCTCTGCTTCATGTAGAAAGACCGCAGGGTCGAACCCGGCCATGGACACGAGTTGTTTCTC
>VCRD01004572.1:17807-43938 GCA_006783055.1 Trinorchestia longiramus
GCATGTGTACGTGGAGGGGAGAGGAGTGAATGAGGGAGGGAGGGAGGGAGAGAGAGGGTTTGGGTTTAGAGGGAAGGAAGGAGAGGTAACAGGGTTGGGGAAGAGAAGGAGGGATGGGAAAAAGGGTATGATGAAGAGAAGGAGGGTTGCGGGGAAAGGGATAGTTGGATGGGGCGTACGCGTAGTGTTCACTTGTTTGTGTCTTAAACTTGTGTTGTGTTCTGTCGTATTGTTGTGTGTTGTGTTCTGTCGTATTGTGGTGTGTTGTGTGTTGTGTTCTGTCGTATTGTGGTGTTGTGTGTTGTGTTCTGTCGTATTGTGATGTGTTGCGTTGTGTTATGTCCTATCGTATTGTGGTGTGTTGTGTGTTGTATTGTGTTGTTTGTAACAGAGGCATAAATTAATTGGCTCAGTAGTGCACCAATGACTACTGAGAGAATCGTGTTGTGAGGAGTTCTGTGTGCTCTAACACGTCCTCTTCTAATCATACAAACTCATGTATACTGTCAACATATTTGTACACAGTCAGAATATTTGTATATTGTCTGCATATTTGTACAGTGTCAGTATATTTGTATATCATCGGTATATTTGCATGCTGATAGTAAGTGTGTATTGTCAGTGCGCTGCAGTAACATTTATGCCACTGACAACTTCTACTGAGGTGTACGCACGTGATTGAAATATTTATGTGAGTAGAGGTCCATGTGCGTGATTGATGCCTTTACGCTAGACGGCATGAGACTTGGGTAACAGCCTAAGAATGGACCAAACTGCTCGTTTCTGTTGTAATATTCTATTCCACTGTACAACAGAGCAAAATTAGCAGCGCCTGATTCAGCCAGCAACTTTAATGCGAGCGAACTTGTCGAGGCTGCTTTCATATCAAGCATGCACAGCATGGGAATTTATTATGTAAAGTTAGGCAGAAAAAATCGAACTTTAAGATTAGCTGAGTGAAAAAATCTGAACGACTGATGCCAGAAGTCGTAGATGCTTTTTCAAACTGAGCGTGTGTCCCGCACTTAACTGGCCGTAAGATGTCCTAATGCAAGGAAAAGACGTAATTTTATGGTCATTCCAACCCTGTGAGGACTTTACAGCCTCCTCATAACAGTGACCTCGTACCTGATCTTGCATCGTAAGAGTTATCATACAGGACATACACGTCTAAGTCTTAGCAGCAGCGTGGTGGTCAGCGAAAGGTCTTTTTGGAGGCTGAAAACCTGCTTCCTTTTACGTAACTTTGCAACTGTAAAGGAGGCACAACCATTTTACTCATCAGTCAGAAATATTCTTGAACTATCCAGCTCAAACAAGTCAAGTTTACTCGTAAGTCAGAGATATTCTTGTACTATCCAGCTCAAATACGACCATTTGACTCGTAAGTCAGGGACATTCTCGAACCATCCAGCCCAAACACAACCATTTTACTCGCACTAAAACACCACGACTCGTACATTTAGCTACATGCAACACCAGCAGGTAGTCCTTGACCCATACGTCTATGCAAGTGTTATTAGTTAGCGTAGAACAAGGCAAGAGGAACAAGCCGTGTGGTTCATTCTTGTGTTGCTATCCAAGCCCCATGCCGTCAGACATCAATCACGCACAGGCAAATCGGTTAAGCACTTCAATCACACTCGGGCGCCTTAATCATGTACACGTCCCGTCAATCACACACAGGCACCAGGAGCTATATAGATTTATGATCCCAGCGTCGTTCAGCTCAAAACAACCAAAAAACGTCAAGCAAACGCAGCAAGTGAGAGAGAGGATCCACTTTACTTTGGTTCACTTTACTTTGGTTCATCTTACTTTGGTTCACTTTACTTTGGTTCACTTTACTTTGGTTCACTTTACTTTGGTTCATCTTACTTTGGTTCACTTTACTTTGGTTCATCTTACTTTGGTTCACATTACTTTGGTCCATCTTACTTTGGTTCACTTTACTTTGGTTCATCTTGCTTTGGTTCACTTTACTTTGGTTCATCTTACTTTGGTTCACCTTACTTTGGTTCACTTATGTAACAGGCAAACTTCATTAGTCTAGTATTGAAGTTTTGTATATTGACTAATATTTCAGTTTACTAAGCCTCTCGTGTACTCAAGTCTTGAATTTTTCCTAATTTAACCTTGATTTCAGTCTAGTTGCTAATTACTTCAGTTCACTAACTTTCAAACTTTTCTTCCTTAAAATCCTAATTTCTTGATCCCTAATAGATTTATTAGAAATTAAATAAAACCATGCAAAAGACATTTCATTTCTAGTGTTGTTTCGAACATTTGTCATCCATCAACACAAAATAGGAATAAAAACATTTGATGAAAGTCGTACGTTTGGATGGCAGCGTGTGTACAACTGCCAGGTACATTCAATGCTGCTACATCTATACTATAATAAGAGCCGCGTCCGTCCGTCCCTCCGTCTGTCTGTCCGTCTGTCCGTGTGTCACACTCTTCTAATCGATAGCTTTGATAGCAACAAGGATAAAGCTTAAGAAATACAAGAAATCATTCCATTGCATTATTTTTCGGTGGCAATTCAATTCCCTTTCGGTTACATCATGGGATCCAGAATACACAATCGGTTTATTTTTACAAATAGAAATTTTCTTTGGAAATTTTTCTGTTGAAATTCATTACGATGCTTTGATATTTTTAACTGATAATGGAAAAACAAATGTTTTAAATTAGTTTGACCAGTAACCTGGCTACCACTTAGTATAAGGCCAAAGATTTTGGTGAGTTTTTCGGAATTGTGATTTTCTTGAAAAGCTTCAAAGAGATAATAGAGGATATTTCAGAATAAAATTCCGGCAAAAAAGGCCAACTTGGATAGAAACGTGTCCAATCGTAAGAGAGAAGTAGCAAGACTTCGACAGCAAGAAAGACGCCAAAGACTATCGGACGAACAACGCGAAATGGCAAAGCGAAGCAATGCTGCTCGCCAACGAGAAGCTAGAGATAACTTGACCCGTGAACAGCGTTTGGCAATTCTACAGAAAAATGCAGAGTAACACAGAGTAGCTAGAGAGAGCTTAACGCATGAAAGAAGAGGAAATTCTTCGGCATGACGCTGAACGACATCAAGTGGGATGAGAGAATTTAACTCAAGGAAGAAGGGATGAAATTCTTTAGATCGATGCCGAACAGCATCGAGTTGCACGAGAGATTTAACTCAAGAAAGAAGGGATGAAATTCTTCAGCAGAATGCATTCGCTCACAGATTAGGTAATTATTTAGATTAGACGGGCATTGTTCTAGTATCTGTTAATACTGGAGTGAATACTCAGGACAAACTACCTCTGGGTCTTGACACAGTGGGGCACACATGTGTGTCATGTGTTCAATGAATTTTTCAGTGGAAGTCCTCAACTAATTATTCAATAGAAATCCGTGGCAAATTAGAAATTTTCATCAAATTGTTTAGTTGAAGTCCTCAACAGATTATCCGTATTAAATTCTCTACAAATTACTCAATGGAAGTCCTCAGCAAATTGTTTAGTGGAAATACGATACACACAAAAAAGATTATTGCATGAATTCACGTGCACTGGAACGGGAATTACTTCAAGCTTGCGTTAGTAAACTGAGCTGTTGGAGTGTAGGTGGAGTGTGGAACAGAATGCAGGGTGGAGTGGTGTAATTGGGATGGAAGTGTTGAGTGGAATGGTGTAATTGGGATGGAAGAGCAGGGTGTAGTGGTGTAATTGGGGTGGAAGTGTAGAGTGGAGTGGTGTAATTGGGATGGAAGTGTAGAGTGGAGTGGTGTAATTGGGGTGGAAGTGTAGAGTGGAGTGGTGTAATTGGGGTGGAAGTGTAGAGTGGAGTGGTGTAATTGGGATGGAAGAGTACGGTGAAGTGCTCATCATGTTTAACACGGTAAAAAACTCCACATTCACTCACTACTGTTACTTTTTTCTTTAATTGGTCACAATGGCGCAAGAGAAGAGATAGTGACGTCCTCTTTACCGTTTTCCTGGTTTACTTTCCCGTGTGAACTTCATGCCCTGTTACTGTTAGGGCTGTTGCCTTCGAATCTAGTCACAGGCAGTGATTGGAGAGTGATGGTCGTTTCATTTGTCTTAGGCATCCATAAATGTCCAGCCATAACTATATAAATGCCCTGCTGTAAATATATTCATCCATAAATGTTTAACCCAAGGACTACTATAAACAGGGCGTGCACCGCCATATAGCTGACTACGCTAGCGGAGTCCATCCATTGGAGTCTTAGTAAAATAACATTTTCTACTGGACAAATTGATCAAAAATTGTTTCTTCAAAGTAATAGAAGGGATAATAAGGTTTTACAGTGAATTTTAAATCGTTTAAAGCATTGTAATGCTTTGAAATATCAATTTTAGCCGGACTTAACATGTATTATTGTATGAGCTTAGTGGCCATTTCATAGAAATCTGAGTTGCTGCAGTTTTAGACTTTACAAAATAAATTATAGTTAAAACTTTTCCAATGTAAACAAACAAACATATGTACAAACATTCACGTAAATAAACAAACAGACATAGAAGCAAAAACCTATCAAATTGCAGCGATTAGTCAGCCAACCGGGCCTTCTTGACAGAGGTCTGAAGAAGGACTGCATTCTTCTGCTAGTCTTTCTCTGAGGGGTTGACAGCAAATTGAGTGTAGTAGTCGTCAGAATACTGCCTTTCTTTGACTCGTACAGTTCCTTGACGTCAGCAAATGATGCCGTTGTTTCATTGTCAAGACTGATCTTCTGGCCCTTCTCACTGATCCAGTTGTTGCGGATGCAGTTGTTTAACAAATGTAGCTCCAGTTGTTTAGCAGATGTACTGTATCAAAAAGGAGAAACCAGACACGCTCGTTGTCAAAAGGATGCTTGGCTGTGGCACTGCAATCACATAGTCGTTTAAACAGCTTACAATACTGCTGGTTCACCTTGTGGTTGTCTGTAATACACCCGATGACACGTCCACTTGCCCTCTCAACAGCAGCTGCAGCCTTCTTCACACGCTCAAGCTGGTATGCTGCCGTCAGCTAGTGGACGGGTGTCAGAAATGATCCGACTAGGCCCTTTGTGCAGCGACTTGATCATAACACACAGAATAGAAGTGGCCTTGCAGTCTCAGCTGTTCTCGGCCATGCCACTCAGCAGCCCACCAGAAAATGAAACAGTTGTGCGAATCTGTACTTCATCTACCAAGAGAAACACATTCTTCTGTTGCAGTGTCTGGACCTTGTCAAATGTTTCCCTCAGCACCTGGTCCTTGTCAACAGATGAAGTGATGTACTGCAGCTTGCGTTTGCATGGTAGCACCAAAAAATCTCTGAGCTGTTCATAATTGCACTTTGAGTATGATTGAAGAGCAAAACAATAATCATTCATGAAAAACTGCTTCTGCGATAAAAGTTCCAACTGACGTGTCAAAAATACCAACTTCTTCTCCTTCTCGGTGTCGACATAGGCTGACGTGTGAGCATGAAGGGTGACAACATTTTGGATCGTTTTGTCAAACGGGATGTCATACATAGTTCATTGCCAAGCGCACAGTTTCGTCGGACTGCGTATACGATCTCAAACCATTGTTGGGATGAAGTGTCTTAAACAGTGGTACTAATGTCGTTATTGAACGCACTGGAAGTCAGTGGGGAACACAAAGTGGGCTTGTTTTCGACGATCACAGAATGGAATAGAATGAGGCTATAGGAATGAACCTTTGGGCTCATTCTTGGGTCGGATAATTACTTCGATAATTATTCGGTTGTTTACCCAACTCCCATGCCGTACTTCTAACTGCGTCAACCATGTCGGCAGCGGGATTCGAACCCGGGTCTTTCCGCTCGTGAGCAGATTCGCTCACCAGTCGACCAAGCTGGCGGCAGACAGGCGGCACTCACTGAAGTTGTCGGTCGTGAACAAACACATCAGCCTTTCTTTCGATCTTGAAATAATCAAGTTCTTATACTGCTTCTGCAGGTTACGTTCAGGTTTAAAGCATCAAATGAAGTAATCTTACCATTCTGAAGAAAATACCTCAGTTGTTGGTCTTCAACTTTCGCCGGGCGAGGTGCAGGTTTTGGAGATGGCAGACATGAAGCAGGCACATTGAAAATACTGGGAGGGATTTCAGGTCGTACAGAACCACCATGCAATTTGATCAAAGGTGGGTCAGCACCCCAGTGTATCTCACAAATGAAAAACTTGTCTGAATCAACAACAAAGTTTTCATGAGGTCTCTCAGACTGCTTTTTCGGCAGGCAAAACAATCGGCGCCTGTTCTCCTTATTCTAATTACTCCGACAGTTCACAACCCCACACTTGTTCGGCATTTTTAATACATATAATTAGCAATAAACTTTGTAGACAAACAGTATCCATTTAGAAATGCAACAATGTGTCTCGAAATAAACAACTATGTCCGATTCAAACCGAGCGACAGACTACGACAAAGCTCGCACTGTGACCGTTGATGACTAACTGAGCTCACTTAACTCAGTGAACTGGCCTCCGCTAGCGTAGTCCACTATATGACCATGCATGTTATGTTTATAGTAGTCCTTGGTTTAATCATAATTATGTTCATCAGTAAATACCCATTTGTACGATATTTTCGGTCATAAATATTCAGCAATAAATGTTTTCATCCATTAATCTTCGTATATAAATACATTCGCCCAAAATGTCCAGATATGAATACATTCATCTAAATTTTTAGCCATAGGTATGTTCATCCAAAAACATAGATGTCGAGCCATGAATAAATACATCCATATTTATCCTGCCTTTAACACATTCACCCATAACTGTTTAAACATAAATGTATCTAGTAAATACAAGTGTTATTTTTTATAAATTTTGCTATGGACTTTTTATTCCTCTGTGCTTGCAGAGGGCGCCACCGTACAGCTCTGGCTCTACCCATACATAAATGATGTGTACATATATGGATAAAAAAATGTATATGTCCCCGAATGAACACACTGAAATGGTTAGTATCTCTACTATTAGGATCATTGGTGTGATCATTGCTGGTAAATGAGTGATAGAATTTTGAAGCAATGAAATACTGAATTTTCTACTACATGTCTCACCTCTTCTCTATGAAATTTCCTTGAACAATGAACTTGCTTGCGAATCCCTCATACGTTTTCTTGCTCGTACGTGTGTGTTGGAGGACTACATTGCTGTGCTTCCTACATTCAGGCAGCAAACATTAATATTCTACTCACGGTACGTTCTGTAAAGCATCTAGCCACGAAGCCATGTGGCTGAGCAGCCACATGGCTGGTCAGATAAGGAGGTTGCCCATATTTTGTCAGCCCTGTGGCTGAACCAGCCAGTATACATCCACCATTTTGCAAAGGTTGTACCAATTTGGGTGGGGTTGTAGGGGTTGGTGGCGGGGAGGTGGGGGTTGATGCCGTGGTCGAGTGAGGGGTTGTGGTGGTGAACTGGTTGAGGTGCACCAGAACGGTGGTTGACTTGTGATGAATGGAGTTCATGGATGGTGATATGAAGACTTAAGAGCGTTGTGGTGAAGACCTGGTGGTGGTATGGTGAACACCTGGTGGTGGTGTGGTGAACACCTAGTGGTAGTTAGCTGTTTGCTTACGACAAATTTGGTGGCACAAAGTTCAGTTGTGTCAATATACGACTGTCCAGAACTCAATAACTGTACATCTGAGGCAGATTATAGACTGGACAGTTGAACTTAAACAGTTGAACTTCACAGTCCGTTGAGGAACTGACCATGAGGCACTCATAATTATTTTCTGTTCATTTTTACCTCCCTTAAAGATAGAAAATTTTTCGCCAGCTTGTGTCTGTCTAAAACGCAAAGCAAAAAATCCATTTCCGTAAACTTTAAAAAAAACTTAATAATCCAATTTAATCAATGATAACATTCATTTATTTTTCCCTTAATTGACGTCTGCAAGGTAAATGATTAAAATTGCTAGTTCTGACACACGAGCAAAAACATTCCCGTTCTTAAATCTCCTTAAAATCCTTTTTCCTCATATCATCCGTTTCTTATTTAGCAACATCATGGGCTTTTCTTTCATTTTCAACTTCTATTTCGTTTCAATTTTCTTGCGAAAATATAGTGGCCCACAATGTCAATTTTTTCACGCCAAAAGTTCAGGCAATTTACCTCATGAATTAATTTTTGCTATTATAGTATATCAATTTTGTTTCACAACAACAAGTAAGCTCGGCCATTTGATCACATCAATTAAGTTCGACCATTTGATCCCATCAATTAAGTTCGACCATTTGATCACATCAATTAAGTTCGACCATTTGATCCCATGAATTAAGTTCGACAGCAACACACATGTAGGGGCAGATAATAAAACACGATTCAACATAACACTTTATTCACAGATACATATGCAGAAGGAGGCCTATGTACACGCTAGGCTTTATACAACAGAAATGCATGTATAAAAGCTACGGATATCTACACTACTTAAAAAGAAGCTCCTACAACGAGTAGAAGCCTATTCATTAAATAGATGACTTTGGGTCTATCACAGATCATACAGCAAGTGACACCTTGCTGTATATAACCAGTCCTGCTTTAACGTCGCACCAGCGTCAATTATCGTCTACACAACGCATTTTATCGTCAATTGTCGTCTACACAACGCATTTTATCGTCAATTGTCGTCTACACAACGCATTTTATCGTCAATTATCATCTATGCAACAAATTTTACCGTCAACTGTCGTTTACACAACGCATTTTATCGCCAATTATCGTCTACACAACGCATCTTATCGTCAATTATCGTCTACAGAACGCATTTTACCGTCAATTGAGTTTATAACCAGTAAGTTGTTTCTAAGTCGTCAGCGGTCAAACAGTAATTATCGTCTAAAAAAGGTGCGTTCTGTATCGATAAATTCTAATTCATCGTCGTACAAACGTTAATTATCGTTCATAAAACGATTATTAACGCATTTTTGAAAGAAAGGTTCTAAATTTGAAGTAAAGTAAATGGTGGAACTGGATCGTTTTATCGTCAAGCATCGTCACCCAAACGATAATTATCGTATTTACGAAACAAAGCCTGACTGGATACGTCAAATTCTAGGACACTTTCTCGTTGCAGTCGCACATACAGCTGCAGCACTGCTACTTACAGCTGTTCCAGTACGGTTATTGCAGCTATAAAGCCAAGAAAATCATGGCAAAGGAGTGCAATGAAAATTAAGCGGTCGTGCATACGGCCATTTTACCAAAAAATTTAATTATCCATAAATAAATTTGCTCGCATTCGAAATGTAAATACCAGAGTGAGAAAATCAACAGCAGTAATGTAAAGCAAATAAAAAGAAATGCATGCTCTTTTTAAAACAAACGCATTTAAAAAGACAGAACAAACAACGGTACAAAAAAGATGAATTTGTAACCTGAATTTCAGGAAAAAATTAGCAAATTGGCTAATCTGAATAAAAAAATTGCAAAATTACAAGGCAAAAATAAGGAACTAGGTAACTCGAAGGGAAATCATTTAAATCTCAGGAATAACCTATGAAATAACCAAATTTGAAAAAAATATATAAACTCTTTGGAAAACGTAGCCAATACACAAATTTGAATGAATTTGAATAGCAATGCTTCGTTACCAAAACAAATAGTTCATTAAATATAAAATAGGTATACCAATAAAATTAATCACCAACAGCAGGCTGCGCTTTTTTTTCGCTGGCCATAAGAAGGAGTGTAGGTGTTAAATCTATACTGTTTTTTACCAGACCAGTTCACACGAGAGAGCGCGTTAAAAACATCAACAAAGAGGTGCTGACACGAGGTTAACAATAACAAAGTGAAAATAAAGTAGAGGAATATTTATTTCATTCTTCTTGCTACTGTAATAGCGAAATAATTTTGGTATCTGGGTCTGAGTAGAGCGCGCCTGGCTGTACTGCCAATTGCGTACAGAATCAATGCATGTAAAATAACAACGCTAAAATTAGCGAAAAACAATGATACATTTTTTGTTTACAAAAACAAAGTTTACAACAAGAGCAATAAACAGCAGCAACAGCAGTAATAGTCGTAAAAACTACAATCGTTGCAACAGTAGTAACAGCTGCAACAGTAGCAACAGCTGCATCGAGAGTAACAGCTGCAACAGCTGTAGAGACGAGAATGTGTCAGCGTCTACACGACAGTTCAGTAATAAAAATAACCAAAGTTTCATCATGAGATGCACAACGTAAAGCGTCTGATGCTCTCATTAAGAGCTGCCTTGAACAGTTCCTTCACGTCACTCCAAAATGCAGAATTAAAACACTACACATGTTTTTTCATACATGAATAGTTTGTGGCACGCAGAGTAAAATTCACAAAATGCATTTTTTCCATCAACACCGAAAAATCTAACAAACGAGTAGCTGCCTATGCGATAGGCCAAAATTCCTTTATTAGCGAAATAAAAATCAGTTTTCAAAGTTACATAACGAGGGATTTTAAAAACTGTCACCATTAATCAAATTAAAATGTCCTCATTACTCAATAATTCATATTTCATCGATTAATGAATCATGTTTTCTAGTTAAATGAACGCAATAATTTACACCAAAACATAAACACGTGAATTAAAAACTAGAAAAGGGACGGAAAATATTGAAATTGATTCACGAAATTAGAAGTTGTACCTCAGCTACATGGTTTGACTTATGTCATGTCATATAATAATTTTTGACGTATGTGTATTATTGACGTATGTATATTGTTGACGTATGTATATTGTTGACGTATGTATATTGTTGACGTATGTATATTGTTGACGTATGTGTATTGTTGACGTATGTATATTGTTGACGTATGTGTATCGTTGACGTATGTATATTGTTGACGTATGTGTATTGTTGACGTATGTATATTGTTGACGTATGTGTATCGTTGACGTATGTATATTGTTGACGTATGTGTATCGTTGACGTATTTAACATGAAGTACGGCGTATATTGTTGATGCATGTACATTAACATGTATAATATTACCGTATGAATATTGTTTGTTGACGTGTGTGAATTGAACGCACAATATTAACGTGTGTATACTGTTGACGCATTGTTTATACAAGTATATTGACGTATAGCATACACTGGTAGTAGCGTCCAGCACCAACATATATTAAATCCCGGTGGGATAAAAGCAAAGAATAAACAGTTTTGTGACATGAAAAAATGAATGTAATGCCAGAGCACGGAATTTAAAAGTAAGTAATAAATCATGCACTTATTTTCCTCAGCAATAAAAGAAATAGAGGGAGGCCTAGTACTACACACACAGCACTCCAGGGGCAGCGAATACAGGGTGTCTCAAAAAATGTACTCTCCCTTTAACCGTTGCTAACATGCTGTCTTCTTAATAATAATGGTCATCAATTCGAACATTTGCGAACATGATTCTTTAATCACATTAGTCTTCTGTATTCGAAGCTATTCTATTTCACTGTATGTTCATAAATAAAGGATCTCTCGTCATTCGAAGTGTGAGTACATTTTTTTGAGACACCCTGTAAATGATGTATCTGCCTTCATCATTTTACTTAGACTTCAAGTGTTGCGTGTTACATGAACTGGGTAGGAAATGCAATACAAATACAAGTTAAAATCAAACGTCAAAATCCTGCTGATCTGGGAAGCGGATTTAGAGACTGGAATATTGTCTAAATAAAAAATTGACATTACGATAAATTTCAAAATCCCGTTTTTACATCAAAATTTGCTAGTCGTGTGTAGAGCCAATAATGTTCAAGTAATCCAAACACTGAGTCTTGCTCTGATCATGTCTAAGCTTTTACAAAGTTATTCAGAGTAAATTGACACCCGATGATCTTTTTTACAATTCGTTCCGGAAGTTTTTCAGAAACGGAGTCACAATTTTATTCACCTGTGAATGATTGTTTGAAGACATTCCTCTACTTTTCGGATCGTTCAAAAACGTCGCTGGTAGCTCCACCAGTTCTCTGAACTTGACAACCATCAAAAATTAGGCAAAAATCATCACAATGACCACAAAAAAATTACATTTGATGTCGGAAGCACCGAAAAATTTCGTCTAGGAAAAGAGAAAAAATGGAATGCGTACAAATAAACACATCTTTTAATGTACTTGTGTCCTTCAATTTTAAACTTCTTTGAACAAGAAAAACTTAAAAAATAACAGAAGTCGGTCAGCAAAATTTAATACGTACATATACATCGATATACATACAAGTAGAACTGGCATATAATGTAATGATGTATAGTAACATATACACTGAAAAAACACACAGCTGCTACATGTTCGCTTGAAAAATACATTTAAAGAATAACGCTTATAGAAAACACGGTGACCTGAAATTTTACAAAGCTATCAAGCTCAAGAAACATACCACAAAAACTTGACTACAGTTTGGCATGAACTTACGAGACCAAACAAACCTCCATAATGGAAATGGTTCGGCAATCAGGAGAGTCATTCAAATAAGGTTAACAATAAGCAACATGTAACGCAGAAGTCTCTTTTAACAAAAATTAATTATTGAAGGCTTCAACTAAGCCGAAATTTAAAAATAACAGAAATTCAGTTCTTGACAAAAAGTTTGACCGCATTTTGGTGCCCAGAACTGTTCAGCTGCGCAACTGGAACTGTTCGGGCGTTGCCCAGCATTCCAGAAATCAGGAATTATTTGTTGTCGCTTCGCCCAGCATTCCAACAATCAGGAATTTGTTTTGCGTTGTGCACGTGGGCCAGCATAGCTCGTGCATTCAACTATAATTATCATGATTAAATTCAAATTAATTTTAGCCGAATTATTCGTGTGTAAATTAACCGAGCGCCAATTACGCACTTCGTAGCTGAAAACACGCAAAATTTAGCTGTATTTCCATTGGCATGGCGTACTTTACTTATATTCAGCTGTGAAGTGCATAAAACATAAACTTAGGCTCTTGAAAACCAACACAAAGTCCTACTTTAATGAAAAAATGTGCAGCGTACTAACTGCGCCTCAACTGACCGTAAAACGCACGTTTGACACTTAACTAAAGTACGCAGCATTTACGTACATGAGCGCGTTACAGTGCTACACATAACACAGAGCCTTAGTACAAATGCAGAATTCATATAAGCGTTTTCATGAAACACATTCACGCACACAGACAATTCTTTAATTCACGTCTGAGTATCAGAAAAATATTCTTAATGGAAATGCAATTGGTTATAAGTAATATATAGGCGATAATACAGCACGAGGACAGTAGAATAATTAACTTATTCGTTGTAGAGTGAAACACGTGCATTGAACCCCAGCAAAATAAAGCAGTTCAGATTTATACACACGAATATAAGAACCTTTTTTACCTTAGAAAACTAGCAGCTGGCTCGACGCATTCGTGAGGCAGCCACACAGCCAAGTCACTCACACTTTAAAGGCGGAATTTCAGCAATTTCAAGGTTCTCAGACGGAATTTGAGCAGTTTCATGGTTTAGATATTTCAGTTACTTAAGTGATTTTTTGATAGCATTTAACAATGTTAAAGCAATTCATATAAAATTTCAGCAGTTTCACGCCTTTTCCACTTATTTTTAGCAATTTAAGGGAGTTTCAGACCAATTTCAGTAGTTTCAAGATCCTGCGGAGATATTTCCGTCAAAACATAGACAGGAAACAGTTCACTGACACAAAACACGCACACTAGCAACAGAAGCGCTGGCTAGTAGTTTAAAAATGGCAGGAATTTTTAAATTATAATTGCCTGCTTAAAACTTCTGAGATTAATCAGTCAATATTTAATAAAGCAAGAACATTTCGGCTATTACCACCTACAATTTTTATCAAGAATTAATTACTCCTCCAGTTATTTCATTAATTCTGATCACAAACACTGGACTACTAGCAAAAATGTATCTGTTCCAAGGAACACGTCGGTAGCTATTTCATGCAAATATCCTGTTCATTAATGTTGAGTGTACATTGTACCTAGTGTACACTGGACCTATACAGGTACATACACTGAACCACCCAGTGTACATTGTACCTAGTGAACACTGTACCTATACAGGTACATACACAGAACCACCCAGTATACATTGTACCTAGTGAACACTGTACCTATACAGGTACATACACTGAACCCAGTGTACACTGTACCTGTACAGGTACATACACTGAACCACTCAGTGTACATTGTACCTAGTGTACACTGTACCTATACAGGTACATACACTGAACCCAGTGTCCACTATCTGTACACGTACATATACTGAACCCAATGTACACTGTCCCTACACAGGTACACACACCGATTGAAAACCATAAAAACCAATCATCAAAAACAAAATTGCCGGCAATTTGCTAAGTTTACTACAGACTTTGATTTATGTTGCTTGCGATGAAATGAAAGTAACACGAACTGATTACTCAAGACGACGTGGCGAACAATTAAACCTCTTGTCGCATAGAGCAATTCTCCAGCACGTGTATGTATGCAAACATCACACACCAAGAGCTGAAAACTTTAATTTCCGTAAGATTCAAAACGTAAATCGAAAAATTTCACAAAAATAAAACGTCAACTTAAAAGTGGCAAAAATTACCCGTAGACTTGGGTTCGCGTTCATCAATGTATGCGTGTCCATTAAATGAAGGCCCATCAATAAACCGAGGTGGAAAATACAAAAATTAGTAAAACGGACATCACGTTGAAATGTTACCAGGATGAAAGCATTGTTCAGTGTCTACCACAAACACATGTTCAAAAAAAAGAAAGCATCGAAGTCAAGTGAAAGAAAGTCAAGTCATTCAGAAGTAAATAGCAAATTATTGAAATGAAGAACAATGGTAATGAGATATTTATAACTTGAGCATAACTTCAGAGTTCAAAAAAACGATTCAATTCAAAATTAATAATTTATACTATTATTATAATGATCATCATAGAATCCAAACTTCGCTAGCCAACTTAAGCAAGTACATCAGAGTGTATCTGGTTATGGTATTTTGAAATCATGATCTTCATAATTCTAAAACTATGTAAATTTCAGCCTCAAATCAATTAGCATATCAACATTGCATATGTCCGAAAATAAAATAATAGGTTTGCTAAAAAAAGTACATTATTTTAGTTTGTTATGGGAAACTTTTCAACTTTCGTAATCAAGATTTGAGCATTTTCAAGAGAATAACACCACATGGAATAAAGTTTAGATTAGGAGTTCACATCTCCCTAGTTTCGATGCAAGGAAATATCGTTGACGTAGATTTCGATGAGGCATAAGCGTACAAGAATAACGGCGCTACTAAATATTTCATCTCTTGAGCAAATTAATTCATTTAATTTATAAATTAATTCATCTTTTCAAAATCCTCAGTCATTCATGCAGTAAATTTATTCAAATATTGAATAAATTATTTCACCTCTTGTTTAAATTATTCACCGATTGAGTAAATTAATTCACCTACTGAGTAAATTAATTTACCTATTTGGCAAATTAATTTACCTATTGAGAAAATTGATGCACTTTTTGGGTAAATTAATTCACCAATTGGGTAAATTAAACTTCAACCGATGTTGCTCTTGCCAGACAAAGCCCTTCAAAAATATCAGTATCTGTACAGCAAACAACAATAAAATAATCATACAACACACACATCTCACTGCAGCGCCCAATACTGAAATATAACCAGCTGTTCTGTTAATACTTGTTCAATTGCTCAAGCGTTGCTTTCTCAAAATGCACGAGTCATCTTCGATAACGACTTCACTATTACTTTCACACATGTTTACAATTTCAGTTTTGAGGTAGGCCAAGTTGCAGCACAAAATACCTATGTACTATTAAGAAATGTTCGTCTGATCACCATTAAATGGTAAATGACCGAACATTCAGACTTCCGAGCGTTAAACAGACTTGTACGAATAAAAATCTAAAGCATTTTTATGGCCACACAAAACCTCCCTTGTGGCTTCATTTAATTTTCAGTAACTCAAATTTCAAATAAAAATTCGCAACATCAAACTTGAAAGTAAATTTGAAATTCAAGGTACACGAATATTAAGTTAAAAACGGTGCGTTTTTAGGTAAATATTTAGATAGACTTCGTGTTGGTTGTGCGTGCATGAGCGAACTCGTTAGAAAATTTGACCAGAAATACTACTGAAAATCACCGTATTACTTCTTGTGCAAAAACCAATAATATACATTTGAAACAAAAATGTATCGCAAGGAACCTAACACCTCCGTGATGGAAATTAAACAAAACAGAAACTAAATTTTAAAGTTATTGAAACGCACCAAGATTTGCAAAAGTTAGGCAGGCAAAATACGTTTAGCAAATGAAAGAAAGCAATGAACTCAGCCTCGTGATCGTACGATGCGATTACGTAGTGGAAAATAAATGATATAGCGCTAATAAAACCGATAATAATGAAGCAAAAATTGTCAGTAGCTCGCCGTGTGCGTGTTTGTAAAATGCAGCGTCCATTGCACAAGATGAGGCTCAAATTGACCATCAATACTCATGCAGGATTGATTATAGCAATGGACCTTGATTTATCAGACCCTGAATCTACTCCCTTGAAAATGGGAATGGCTGGAATCATAGGAATGGCGAATTCTGGAGCATATAGTTGCCGATGCTCAATCTACTGTACCTGGCAATTGCAGGGCAAACGCCTCGTGCAGTTACAGCTGCCAGGTACACCTGCACAAGTACGCCTGCATAAGTGTAGTCATCAGGTATATCTGCACAGGTTCGCTTGCACATGCACACCTACACAGGTAGACCTTCACAAGTACGCTTGCACAGATGCACATGTTTTCAATTCACGAGACTTTAACACTTAATGCGCTTCATGCATAACTGTTAGACCTGTCAGACAGATAGACCTACAGGTGTGTTATAACAGACCCCGTAAGAACAAGTCTGACACGCTCTAAAGAACGCTTTAACCCTTTCGGTACTGACGGCATCTCTGGTAGCCGCAGTCATTTTTCGCCTATTAAGATGCAGAGCAACACGTGTGTCTGTGCAAACGCTGGTAGGGCAGTGCAAGCTACAGTTTGATCAGGACAATGCAGTGACCGTAAAACATCACAAAGCATCTTTTTTTAAATTTGATGTTAAATATGTTGAAAAAGGTTCTGATATTTGCATCATGGTACCGAAAGGGTTAAGTTTACCTAAATTTCACCGAGTAATGAACACCTTTTGAAAAACAGTTTTGTGTGTACGCCTGAGTTTAAGAAACGATAATGAGACAAAACTTTCAAAATCTAACTCAGAAATTAATTACAGAACGCTAATACCAACGATGTTCTATTCTTGAACAAAGTTTTATTTGTACGTAAATGAACGATGTTCTATTTATATACAAATGAACAATGTTCTATTCTTGAACGAATGAACAATGTTCTATTCTTAAACAAATGAACAATGTTCCATTCTTGAACAAATGAACGATGTTCTATTCTTGAACAAATGATCAAATGTTCTATTCTTGAACAAATGAACAAATGTTCTATTCTTGAACAAATGAACGATGTTCTATTCTCGAACAAACAAGGTCAGCAAAAGCAGCTCTCAGCAAAGCAACCAAATTCCAATGATGGCAACAAACATTACTCAAAAATGCCACGCCCTCGAAGAGCGTTGGAATCACACGAGATCGGCAGCTGAAACTTGAACGAGTTTTGAGAGTTGGGTGACATGTAAGATTAGTTGTAAGATTACTCAAGTGAACGCGTCATATTGCAGTGAATGCGTGGGTATTGAGTATACGTCACACATACACTGACTTCATGGCCATATTTTTACGTATTTTCATTCGAAACATGAAAAATATATTTCATACATTTTATACATACAATATATTTGTATATATTCTGGTGTGTTTTGAGTATTGTAAGCAATCACAAAGATTTTACTTTTATAACTTGTAAAATAATAAGTGCTTTACTTTCCTTAACGTACACCATCACAATCTCACTCTAAGCACAATCATGATCTCAGTCTAAGCACAATCATGATCTCAGTCTAAGCACAATCGTAATCTGAACACTGCTGTCAATCTGAACACGTGGTTAGAAAATTCTCACACAATGATACTCTCGTGTCCCACTTCATCTACTCATTCAATTCGAACTGAATCTCAAAGTGGTTATAGATTTCACAATTTGTTTATGACGATGAGCAAGTTCTTGTATCACATTCAAATATTCGTTACGAGTGAAATAACGAAGCAGTTGTTATTTTAATGTTGAAGGAGTCATAAAATTGTTATTGAAATCTAATTTGAAATAAAATTATAACACTCATGTTCAGTCCTGCCACTCATGTTCAAAAGAGCTTGTCAAAGTAAAGATGTGCAGGAATACAAACAAATGTATGCAAGCAGTGGACTGCATCTGCCAATGGACCTGCTCATGCACTCGAGGTATCAGTATGACAAACTGGTACTGTACTGGTATAACACCAGTATTCCTTAAGTAAGTATATATAATAGCAAAGCCATAATTTTCCCCAGCACACCAACAGCACACAAATACATAACACTAACATGCCGGCACATGTATACCTGGCAATGAAAAAGCGTATGTGTATACGAATGCCTGTTCCAGTACACCTACATTAGAACTGTACCAGTACACCTCACATAGATTTGTACCAGTATACCTCATATACACTTATACCAGTACACCTCCCTCATATAGATGAGTCCCGATATACCTCATATAGATGTGTCCCAGTATACCTCATATACACGTGTAGCAGTACACCTCCCTCATATAGATGTGTCCCAGTATATCTCATACACACATGTAGCAGTACACCACAGGTACACGTGTACGAGTATGCCTGTACGAACAATTGATACCTGAGGAATCATACCTGTCTTCTCACACATAACACTTCAACTTGAAGTTATTTTCACTGAAATCCAACCTTAACTTCAGAACACAGAGTTACAACATGAACAAATCCGTACACCACTATCACTAAAGCCCAACTGCGCATTTATGCTTCTCTTTGATCAGTTCTACAAGAACGTTTGTGCCTTCCCTTAACAGCCCTGCATCCTGAGGTAAAAGCATCATGAATATTGAATTGTTTAATGCTACCAAGCAATTTCTTTATGTTGGGTCGCAGTTGCAGTGTCTAAATCTTGAAATTTCAGTGTCTAAATCTTGGAATTTCAGTGTCTAAATCTTGGAATTTCAGTGTCTAGATCTTGAAATTTCAGTGTCTAAATCTAGCAATTTCAGAGTCTGAATCTCGCAGTTTTAGAATTTAGATTTCGCAATTTCAGTGTCTGAATCTCGCAATTTCGTTGTCTCTTCAGTCACAATGATTCCTTACTTCCCTCACACCTTGTTTCTTAGATAGACAGAACAGACAGATTTTACACGGAACCACTGTTGTTGATTCCGTTCAATACTTAAAATACACTGGTAATAATAGGCAGGATTTAGTATCAATCTGGGAAATGTATTGTGGAAACAGAATTCAGTTTCCATAATACATTCGTAGCTCGGTGGTTCACGCAGGCATGAACAAACACATAAAATGCAATTAATTCGGTACCAAATACCTGAACTTCAACACAATGTACATTACATTTTTGGATATTTATGCTTCAGAGGTACTGTAAGTCTCATACATGGCACTTTAGCGTATTGTTATTTTGTTTGCATTTCATAATACAGAGGAAAACAAATAAAAAGGAAACGAACCAATATCCAAATACATGTCATGAAATGCAATAACAACACGTCACTGAAAGCAGTGAAATACAGGTCACTAAAAACAAATACACATCACTGAAAACAATTAAATACACGTCACTGAAAGCAATAAAACACATGCTACTGAAGGCAAAAAATAGTCTACTTGTCCCTGACGGCAATAAAATACACAAAAATTACAGAAATTAAAATCCCAAGAGGCGATTACAAAATAAAGTAAGGGTTACGAATGGTCATGAAATAATAGTCCAATAGTACGAATAAAACACAGCAAAAAAACCAACCGATGTAAGTTTGTACTTTTCGAATATATTCGTATATGAATTCAAGTATTTTACTTTCTTTAAAATTCCACTCAAAAATTTACAGGTCTTGCAGATTCCGGGTCTATGTTTCCAAATCTGAGCTTGGAAATGTAGGCAACATGGAAACCCACAACGTGGGAGAGGCCTAAAAAAACAATAAATTACACGAAATAAATCATTAATTGCGGTTATGCTACGCCGCTGCAACTGCAATGAAACAAAATTAAGGAAAGAAAATGAAAGCTAGTGAGACATTAATGCAAGAGCATTGTTCATCAAACACTTCAGACATTGGCAAAAAAATAGTGGAAACTGCTTCATCAAACACTTCAGACATTGGCAAAAAAATAATGGAAACTGCTTCATAAAACACTTCATACATTTGCGACAAAATAATAGACACTGCTTCATAAAACACTTCATACATTGGTCACAAAATTATAGAAACTGCTTCATCAAAGAATTTGCTAACCAGTATAATGGCTTTTTTAATTCTTATTCCAGCTAGGTACAAAGTTTTCTCTTTTTTTATTTTTTACTCTATTGAATAAATTTATCAAATAAATAAAATACAGCACATGCGTGCCATCATACACAAAAAGGTATGAATGATGTATGCGATAAATAGTAGAGAACCATTTTCTCAATAATTTCATGTCTTTCCGTAAAAAATTTAGTTAAGTGACGTGAGTCAGGAAACACGACAAAGCTGCAAAAACTAGTCTCATTATTTCGTTACATAATATAGTACAGAATATTTTATTACTTTTTTCATTTGATTCAAAATTTATTACACAATTTTTTCCCACGTATGAACTAAAGTAAAGACAATGTAAAATTAATGTTCTTGAATTAGACTAACAAATAAATAGCGCAAGATTTATAGATGACACAAAGCGAGAAATTACATCAATTATTGAATCTACCTGCTCATGTAGATAAATTCTACTGCAAGAATTGCAGTAAAGAGCTTTTCTGATGTGTCCAACCATAGATTACTGCTTCTACACATCCAAAAGCGCAATAACATTCAAATGTTCATCGGAACACACATTTAGAGAGAAGATCTAGGAGCATATACATATCCATCCTTCCGAGCTCGGCTGTACATTCATAAATAGGTCATTCAAACTTTTTCATATAGATAAATGCACATCATATCGAAGCTACATCCCATTTAGCTACTTAAAACTACAATATACAAAACAAAAAATATCAATAATAAAAACATTATGCGTATAATAAAAAATTATGCCCAGTAGGTACCATCAGCAGTGCCTTGAAGACTAGGGTGTAGAGAAGAAGGACTTGTAGTATTCAGTTTGCTGGCGTGATTACGTTCAGGTATGGTGCTGTATGTGTGAACTATTCTCTGTGAATTCGTAACATCAGGCATAGCAAACCTAAGCTTCTCCCAAAATAATTTATCCCCAGTATATATACACGTATTAGTTTTTAAATATAACCTCAGGTCGGCATCGAGGTCCTTCGACGGAATGTCACCGAGAACAATAACGATAAGACGCTTCTTTTTTCTTTTCATCACTTCGTGATGAGCGCTTTTGAACTGAAACCGACACCATTCGTTCTCGATAAAATTCTTGGATAGAACTATGATAGTTCTTCTAGAGGACTCAACGGCCTCCACCATAGTTTCACCAATGTAAGCATTAACAGGGAAGTCTCTGTAATGCAAACACACTCTGTAAGGGCGATCTCCATGTTCTAGGTCTGCTGCCAAAACTTGGTTCACCCAAGCCTCGTCTTTCGAGCTATACGACACGAATGCATCGTAAACTTTATCACGGTCGTCCGAGGAAGAACTTTGGCAGACCCGTAAACCACATTGAGAATGGAGCCACACTTTCAAAGTGTTGCGATAGAGGAACACAATAAGCAACACCACGACGAGCACACATGCCACACAGATAGCTATAACGGGATGCAGTAAGTTATGAAACGTCATGGGCTGCACGACCGTGGATGTGGTAGATGAATTGGTACAGGTGGTCGCATTATAATCCAAGATAAACGAGCCAGCCAAGTCACGGTCTGTGGGAAAGCATTTTATTTCGTCACTGTCTGCCACTTTGCGCACGTTTTTCGACAGCCATATATCAAAAGAATCAACGAACTGACAATCGCAAGTCCAAAAATTCTCTCGCAGGGAAACGCTTGTCAAATACGGATTGTCCACTAGCCTCCACACCGGAAAGTTGATCAGTCGGTTGTTGTGAAGGGACAAGATTTCCAGATGAGAGAGCATTGCAAAAGTGTGTTGGTGGACGTATTTCAGAAGATTATTGTGTAAATAAAGTTCCCTGAGTAAGTCTAAGCCTTTAAATTCGTGACCCCTCAAAGTTTCGATGAAATTATCTTCCAAATGTAAGGATATGAGGCGAGTAAGTCCACTAAAGGTCCCGTTATCCAGAGTTTTGACGTTTGACGCGTTGACGTAGAGCATTTGAAGATGTTTACGACCAAGGAACGAATGGGAAGATAAATTTCTGAAATCATTGCCATCTAAATAAACTTCAGAAGCATCCATGGGAATTTTTTCAGGCACAATTTGGAGGGAGTTGCTGGAGCAGTCAACAATGTTAGAGCCCCACGACTGCTCGTGGAAACACCCACAGCCATCAGGGCAAGTCATTTCGCAGTCACACGCGTCAAATTCACAACAGTGACACAACGCAAAGCAGTGAGTCTCATACTGACACAGAAATTGCGAAGGTTTCACTTGGTTTAGCGAGAGAAATTCTCCGGAACGCACAAATGGCATCTGACAATATATGTTCTCCATCTCCATGAGAGTGGGGTATATTCTCAGGTGTTCCAGGTTGTTCACGCGCTGAAGCCATTCCATTTCACAGTCGCAAACGAAAGAATTTCCACCCAAGAAAAACTGAGGAAGAGGTTTTTCAGGGGCCACAGGAGACAGACGCAGAGCAGTCATTTCTAAACTTGTCAGCTGATTCGCAAACAAATCCACGCGACTCAGGTTTATTTTTTTGAAAAATGTGAAGGGCTCTACTGTAGTTATTTTGTTATCGTTCATGAAAACCATGTGCACGCTGTCCGGGATGTTGACACTACTTATGTGCTTTAATTTGTTGAAACTTACGTCAAGTATTTCTAAGTTTAAGTCGTGCCTTCCTAATGAATTGCTAAGTTCGTAGATTTTATTATTATGAAGGTTCAACCACAACAAACTTGAAGGAATGAAATAGTAATCAAACACTTCTAAATTATTGGCAGACACGTTAAGCCACTTCAAATTAGGGATATTCTCGAAAAGGCCGTTCATGGAGCTCAAAAAATTGCCATCCAGGCGCACGGCATGCAATTTGAAATTCGTTTGAAAGGCTCCGGCTTCGATGTGCGTGATGCCATTTTTGGCCAAGTTTAAAACTTTAAGGGATGGTAGGTTCTGGAAAGTGTTTTTGGAAATGTTCCCAGATATTTTGTTCTCGGCAACACGAAGCCCGTACAGGAACTCGAGCCCCTGCACAGGCATGTTTTCGAGGCTGGTGATGAGATTCTGGCCGAGATCTAAGGTGTTCAAATACCGTAGACTTGTAATTGCCTCAGGGATCACTGCCAACCGGTTCCCGTTAAGGTTCAAGTCTCTAAGGCCGGTCAAATTAGTGAAAGCCCGTGGATGAACTGATAATATCTCGTTGTTGTCTAGGGCTAGAAAACTGAGAACATTCACGCCTTCAAAAGCTTTCTCCTCGATGACTTTGAGTTTGTTGTGCGATAAGTCCAGTTTGTGCAAATTGACGCACGACGAGAAGGCAGATGGCGGAACTTCAGTCAACTGATTATGATTTAAAATTAAAACTTGCACACTGTACATGTCTCTAAGCACTTGTATTTCAAGCCTATCGATCTTATTATGAGATAAGTTCAGCACCATGAGTCGGATGAGACCCTGAAAGCTGGACTCTGTGAGCCACTCTGCCTTCAAATCATTGTGAGACAAATCCAGCTCGACCAGATGCTGTAGGCCTCTAAATAGGCCTGGTGCCAGGACGGATAAAGAATTGTTACCAGCTCTGAAGTACATGAGCTGAGGTGTAGGGAGGAAGGCATCTTCTGGCAGAGCAACGAGTTTGTTGCCTGACAGATCAAGCGTGTGCAGGGCAGCAAGTCCTTCCAAAGCAAGATCGTCGACTTTCCCCAGCTGGTTGTTGTTGAGATAAAGTTCTTGCAAGTGAGGAAGACCTTTAAGTGCTCCAGAAGCCACGACTTCCACGTCGTTGTAGGCTAGATTCAGGTAAATTAGTTCTGAAGAACAGGAAGTGTTCTCTATGTCCCCCCCAAACCCCAGCTGGGTGAGGTCCTGTAGGTGGTTATAGGACAGAGTTACACTTCGCAGAGACGGCAACCCACAGAACACGCCTACTGGCAGCTCCCACACGCTGTTTGTGCTCAAATCAATCGCTTCCAAGTGACTCAAGTGAGAAAAAATGCCAGGAACTGCAGCCAAACTCATCGAAGTGAACTCAATGTTACGTGTTCTAAGCGTGAGGTTCCTCAGGCTGCCCAGAGCTAAGAAAGCTTCTTCGCTCAACTCTGTCACCTTGCAGAACTCGACTGAGAGTCGCTGCAGTCGACTGAAGCCCTCAAAAGTGGCCTCTGCAATAACACTGGTCCGCCGTAGCTCCTCATTGCAGGATACCGTCAAGTCCGTCACGCTTTCGGGAGCTTCATGACTCAGATTGGCCAAACGATTTCCTTGAGTCAAAATGGGCAAAATGCAAGTGAGGGCGCGGTCAGTTGAGGATCGGTGCCGATCTTCGCCAGATCTGTGTCGATCCTCGACAAGAACGTCGGTACTGTGACAATCTCCATAGGTTGATACCACCTTCAGCAGCACCAGAATAGCTATCAACATTATACCATTTGATTTCATAGTGGCACTGGTACTGTACACCTCATCGATAGCCCACCAGCAGCAGCGAGCAATAAGTTTTCTCGCAGCCACTGAGGCAACATAACTACACTGAGAGAGTGCACAACTCGGAGCGGCACACACCTTTACTCTCGAACAGCACGAAATGAACTGATAAAAGATTCTCAGTCGCTCTGAGCCTCTGACTCGCTTACTGAGAGTCTCAGACCCGTTTGCCCAAGCTGTCGTACTTGGTTCGCTGCCGAGCTGAACAGGGAATGGGTTAGGGCAGATGGTAAACAAAAGAAAAATGTACAAAAAAACAGGTACAGCTGAGTCTCACTCTGAAAGGGCAAGAATGGCAGGTCACAGAATTGTAATCATGAAATAAAAAGAAATTAACAATCTGCAATCATCTGCACCGTTGTGTTCAAAGGTAAGCAAAAAATAATTGTTCAAGAATCGTTCCCGAAGTAATTTTAATAACTTTTTTAAACGTTCACCGAACGATAGCTGTTATAATTTATTATAGCTTTCAAAGTAAGTCCACACCGCACTACAGAATTGATTTTTTCTACTGAAATATTCACTGATCCTAAAATAAGCGAAAAGACAAAACAGAAACCTAGAAAAGCGTTTGAGGCCGCGGTGGAACGAGCGATAGGACTGGTGGAGGAAAGAAGGAGGGTGGGTGGAATCGTGCATGTGGTGGAGGAGTGTTGGAAGGCAGGGGAGGATAGAAAGGGAGTCCCAGCAGAGGTCCTCGAGGTCAAAGAACAAACAGGGAGGTACCAAGGTGCGCATTACGGCGTCTCTTCCTCACATGAGGACCAAAAAGAAACAGAAAAATGGTCATGGCGTCATAGAGGCCGTGGTGATGAACCAACCTGATGACTTCCACCACGGGTGATGATGTTCAGAGTCACCTGATGACTTCCACCACGGGTGATGATGTTCAGAGTCACCTGATGACTTCCATGATGATGTTCAGAGTCACCTGATGACTTCCATGATGATGTTCAGAGTCACCTGATGACTTCCATGATGATGTTCAGAGTCACCTGATGACTTCCATGATGATGTTCAGAGTCACCTGATGACTTCTATGATGATGTTCAGAGTCACCTGATGATTTTCATGATGATGTTCAGAGTCACCTGATGACTTCCATGATGATGTTCAGAGTCACC